>BSQZ01000029.1:312500-317500 GCA_033239005.1 Lamellibrachia satsuma
ATTTCTTCTTCTTCCCCTTGCTCCCTTTCGGGGTGGGGTCCAAGTCACTTGGTAGCTTCTTCCACTTTCGTTATTAACTCTCTCCATATCCCTCTGTCTTCTGCGATGGTTGACCGTTCGTACCTGCCCATTCAAGATCTCGTTCTTTCCATTGCAGCTTTGGTCTTCCTCGTCTTCTTCTGCCACCCTCTTCTGCTTTCCGTACTCTTTCTGTTTTCGCCCATTCTTTGAACATATCCTGCCAATCTCATTCTGCTTCCGACTACTTTCATCTTTAGATGCAAATTTCTTCTTTCAATTTCTTCCTTCTATCTTCTTGTGTTACGTTGCAAATTCTTCGGACCCAGTTGTTGTCTGCTATCTGTATCGTCTCCTCCTGTCTCTCTGTCAGTGCCAGTGTTCCCAACCCGCATATACAGGTTGGTACCACGCAGGCTTCCAACACTTTTCCTTTTAGTTTTTTTTTTAAATTTTCTGTCCCACATAATGCCTTCCACTCTCCTCAACACTGCTGCTCCTGCTTGCACCCCCCCTCTGTATTTCCTTACTACTTCCTCCATCCTCACACGCGGTACCGCCCAAGTATACAAAACTGTTCACTTGTATGATAGTCTTTCCGTCAACAGCTACGTGTAGATCCACCTCCTGTTCGCCTATACTAAGTGACATGGCATATAATTGGGGTTATAATTGGGTTTGTCTTCCAGTTTTTTCTTATTCTAGATCAATGTCTTCCATGATTAGTAGACTTGATCTGCCCATGGTTCGAACTCGGAGTTGTCCTTCTCCTAGACCCACTGCCTGCCAAGTCTAATGGGTTGGGTCTACCCAGGTTATAGAATCAGAGTTGTCCTTCTCCTAGACCGACTGCCTGCCAAGGCAAGTGAGTTGGGATTACCCAGGTTATATAATCAGAGTTGTCCTTCTCCTAGACCCACTGCCTGCCAAGGCTAGTGAGTAGGGTTACCCAGGTTTTAGAATCATAGTTGTCCTTTTCCTAGACCCACTGCCTGCCAAGGCTAATGAGTTGGGTCTACCCAGGTTTTAGAATCATAGTTGTCCTTCTCCTAGACCCACTGCCTGCCAAGGCTAATGAGTTGGGTCTCCCCAGGTTTTAGAATCAGAGTTGTCCTTCTCCTAGACCCACTGCCTGCCAAGGCTAGTGAGTTGGGATTACCCAGGTTTTAGAATCAGAGTTGTCCTTCTCCTAGACCCACTGCCTGCCAAGGCTAATGAGTTGGGTCTACCCAGGTTTTAGAATCAGAGTTATCCTTATCCTATACCCACTGCCTGCCAAGGCTAATGAGTTGGGTCTACCCAGGTTTTAGAATCAGAGTTGTCCTTCTCCTAGACCCACTGCCTGCCAAGGCTAATGAGTTGGGTCTACCCAGGTTTTAGAATCAAAGTTGTCCTTCTCCTAGACCCACTGCCTGCCAAGGCTAATGAGTTGGGTCTACCCAGGTTTTAGAATCAGAGTTGTCCTTATCTTATACCCACTGCCTGCCAAGGCTAATGAGTTGGGTTTACCCAGGTTTTAGAATCAGAGTTGTCCTTCTCCTAGACCCACTGCCTGCCAAGGCTAATGAGTTGGGTTTACCCAGGTTTTAGAATCAGAGTTGTTTTCCTTCTCCTAGACCCACTTCCTGCCAAGGCTAATGAGTTGGGTCTACCCAGGTTTTAGAATCAGAGTTGTCCTTATCCTATACCCACTGCCTGCCAAGGCTAATGAGTTGGGTCTACCCAGGTTTTAGAAACAGAGTTGTCCTTCTCCCAGACCCACTGCCTGCCAAGGCTAATGAGTTGGGTCTACCCAGGTTTTAGAATCAGAGTTGTCCTTCTCCTAGATCCACTGCCTGCCAAGGCTAATGAGTTGGGTTTACCCAGGTTTTAGAATCAGAGTTGTCCTTCTCCTAGACCCACTGCCTGCCAAGGCTAATGAGTTGGGTCTATCCAGGTTTTAGAATCAGAGTTGTCCTTCTCCCAGACCCACTGTCTGCCAAGTCTAATGAGTTGGGTCTACCCAGGTTTTAGAATCAGAGTTGTCCTTCTCCTAGATCCACTTCCTGCCAAGGCTAATGAGTTGGGTTTACCCAGGTTTTAGAATCAGAGTTGTCCTTCTCCTAGACCCACTGCCTGCCAAGGCTAATGAGTTGGGTCTACCCGGGTTTTAGAATCACAGTTGTCCTCCTCCTAGACCCACTGCCTGCCAAGACTAATGAGTTGGGTCTACCCAGGCTTTAGAATCAGAGTTGTCCTTCTCCTAGACCCACTGCCTGCCAAGGTTAATGAGTTGGGTCTACCCATGTTTTAGAATCAGAGTAGTCCTTCTCCTAGACCCACTGCCTGCCAAGGTTAATGAGCTGGGTCTACCCATGTTATGGAATCAGAGTTGTCCTTCTCCTAGACCCACTGCTTGCCAAGGCTAATGAGTTGGGTCTACCCAGGTTTTAGAATCATAGTTGTCCTTCTCCTAGACCCACTGCCTGCCAAGGCTAATGAGTTGGGTCTACCCGGGTTTTAGAATCAGAGTTGTCCTTCTCGTAGACCCACTGCCTGCCAAGGCTAATGAGTTGGGTCTACACAGGTTTTAGAATCATAGTTGTCCTTCTCCTAGACCCACTGCCTGCCAAAGCTAATGAGTTGGGTCTACCCAGGCTTTATAATCAGAGTTTTCCTTCTCCTAGACCCACTGCCTGCCAAGGTTAATGAGTTGGGTCTACCCAGATTTTAGAATCATAGTTGTCCTTCTCCTAGACCCACTGCCTGCCAAGGCTAATGAGTTGGGTCTATCCAGGTTTTAGAATCAGAGTTGTCCTTCTCCCAGACCCACTGTCTGCCAAGTCTAATGAGTTGGGTCTACCCAGGTTTTAGAATCAGAGTTGTCCTTCTCCTAGATCCACTTCCTGCCAAGGCTAATGAGTTGGGTCTACCCATGTTTTAGAATCAGAGTAGTCCTTCTCCTAGACCCACTGCCTGCCAAGGTTAATGAGCTGGGTCTACCCATGTTTTGGAATCAGAGTTGTCCTTCTCCTAGACCCACTGCTTGCCAAGGCTAATGAGTTGGGTCTACCCAGGTTTTAGAATCATAGTTGTCCTTCTCCTAGACCCACTGCCTGCCAAGGCTAATGAGTTGGGTCTACCCGGGTTTTAGAATCAGAGTTGTCCTTCTCGTAGACCCACTGCCTGCCAAGGCTAATGAGTTGGGTCTACACAGGTTTTAGAATCATAGTTGTCCTTCTCCTAGACCCACTGCCTGCCAAAGCTAATGAGTTGGGTCTACCCAGGCTTTATAATCAGAGTTTTCCTTCTCCTAGACCCACTGCCTGCCAAGGTTAATGAGTTGGGTCTACCCAGATTTTAGAATCATAGTTGCCTTCTCCTAGACCCACTGCCTGCCAAGGCTAACGAGTTGGGTCTATCCAGGTTTTAGAATCAGAGTTGTCCTTCTCCCAGACCCACTGTCTGCCAAGTCTAATGAGTTGGGTCTACCCAGGTTTTAGAATCAGAGTTGTCCTTCTCCTAGATCCACTTCCTGCCAAGGCTAATGAGTTGGGTTTACCCAGGTTTTAGAATCAGAGTTGTCCTTCTCCTAGACCCACTGCCTGCCAAGGCTAATGAGTTGGGTCTACCCAGGTTTTAGAATCAGAGTTGTCCTTCTCCTAGACCCACTGCCTGCCAAGGCTAATGAGTTGGGTCTACCCAGGTTTTAGAATCAGAGTTGTCCTTCTCCTAGACCCACTGCCTGCCAAGGCTAATGAGTTGGGTTTACCCAGGTTTAAGAATCAGAGTTTTCCTTCTCCTAGACCCACTGCCTGCCAAGGCTAGTGAGTTGGGTCTACCCAGGTTTTAGAATCAGAGTTGTCCTTCTCCTAGACCCACTGCCTGCCAAGGTTAATGAGTTGGGTCTACCCAGGTTTTAGAATCAGAGTTGTCCTTATCCTATACCCACTGCCTGCCAAGCCTAATGAGTTGGGTCTACCCAGGTTTTAGAAACAGAGTTGTCCTTCTCCTAGACACACTGCATGCCAAGGTTAATGAGTTGGGTCTACCCAGGTTTTAGAATCAGAGTTGTCCTTCTCCTAGACCCACTGCCTGCCAAGGCTAATGAGTTGGGTTTACCCAGGTTTTAGAATCAGAGTTTTCCTTCTCCTAGACCCACTGCCTGCCAAGGCTAATGAGTTGGGTCTACCCAGGTTTTAGAATCATAGTTGTCCTTCTCCTAGACCCCCTGCCTGCCATGGCTAATGAGTTGGGTCTATCCAGGTTTTAGAATCAGAGTTGTCCTTCTCCTAGACCCACTGCCTGCCAAGGCTAATGAGTTGGGTTTACCCAGGTTTTAGAATCAGAGTTGTCCTTCTCCTAGACCCACTGCCTGCCAAGGCTAATGAGTTGGGTCTACCCAGGTTTTAGAATCATAGTTGTCCTTCTCCTAGACCCCCTGCCTGCCATGGCTAATGAGTTGGGTCTATCCAGGTTTTAGAATCAGAGTTGTCCTTCTCCTAGACCCACTGCCTGCCAAGGCTAATGAGTTGGGTCTACCCGGGTTTTAGAATCAGAGTTGTCCTTCTCCTAGACCCACTGCCTGCCAAGGCTAATGAGTTGGGTCTACCCGGGTTTTAGAATCACAGTTGTCCTCCTCCTAGACCCACTGCCTGCCAAGACTAATGAGTTGGGTCTACCCAGGCTTTAGAATCAGAGTTGTCCTTCTCCTAGACCCACTGCCTGCCAAGGTTAATGAGTTGGGTCTACCCATGTTTTAGAATCAGAGTAGTCCTTCTCCTAGACCCACTGCCTGCCAAGGTTAATGAGCTGGGTCTACCCATGTTTTGGAATCAGAGTTGTCCTTCTCCTAGACCCACTGCTTGCCAAGGCTAATGAGTTGGGTCTACCCAGGTTTTAGAATCATAGTTGTCCTTCTCCTAGACCCACTGCCTGCCAAGGCTAATGAGTTGGGTCTACCCTGGTTTTAGAATCAGAGTTGTCCTTCTCGTAGACCCACT
>BSQZ01000029.1:322500-355000 GCA_033239005.1 Lamellibrachia satsuma
ACTGTGACTTCACCACATTGTCGACAATACCTGTAAGATAACATAAAGATCGTGATACGTGCACTGTCTACGTCGTGGTCAAATGTCTTGTGTTTCATTGCTCTTGCAGTGTTCGGCGTCACTCTCATTTGGCGAATTATCTGCTGCATTTCCACTTAGATTATATTAAAGGTATTTGTATTTATCGTTGAAAGAAATTAATTTGCGCTTGAACTTATTATTACTATTATTATTATTCTATACAAAATGAATCACTAAGCTATGTTGAACATACTTGGCTTGTCAAACAAAGTTTTGACAGTCTAACACTTCTGGACTTCACTTTTTCCTACAAGAAGTTGTGTTCGTTTGAAAGTAATTGAATTACCTACGTATTGATACGACACACGTTGGTGTATGTATTGTTGTTAAAAAGCTGCTCGGATAACATTGTTTAATTCCCGAGAAGCTCATTGATCGCCAACTCGATTTTTAAATTATAAGACAACGAACCTGGAAAGGAGTTATACAATATTATCCAGTATCCCCTTACTATCTGAATTAATGTAGTACTTGATCACCAGGTGGACATACGTGCATCTCATTTCTTCGGTGAAATATGGATTGGCCGGCTACAACGCGCTTGAGTGCTGAGGGAGTCTAAGCAAATTAGCATTCAAATGGGCCACGTACGTAGAGAGGTAAGCCACTTACCACACAATTTAATAGCTTGTGCAGATCCATGGACATCAAAGAACATCCACATTGCCAACGTATTGTCAACGTGCATCAGTGTCGACATCTTGTGGCCATTCTTTTCATACTGAACTTCACCTAAAACAGCGCGAGATATTATACATCAACACGCTAATGTTTCGAACAGCCTGGCAGTATCTCCTCACACCTGCCTAGGCCTATTCGCCTATCTATGTTCCTTCGTCTTATTAGACCATTGGCCTCCAATCTACTGCTTGGCGGTGTATTAAAAGCCCCCAAAGGTAGTTAATTAGGGTTAATTACCGGCGTGTTTTCTGCTCAGCCGATATGCTTTTCTACCAGTCGAAAAATGATGGAAACAACGGGCGAATTGAGTGGTGAGCCACTCTCCAGAGGGCGGCACTGTGAGAAAGATGAAATGATAAATGTAATGGTGATGACTGTTGCGATTCGTTTTATTGCTCCATGGATGGGTGTTAGGTAGTGTCGTAATAAAGGACATTCAAATTTAAATACTTTTGTTGTAAATAGTGATACACAATGAATGCGGCGAATGTTTTGTCCTATTTATCGCCTGTTTTGTGCAGCTGCTCTCCCTTTACACCGCCCTAGGTGGAAATAATGGATTTCTGGGATCTCCTTATCCTATGTCAAATTACGAAAATGTTAACGATAAATCGTTTCGTTCAGAAGTCAACAATAAATTGCTTAGAAGGCAAAGCCCAAATTCATAACAACATTTCAAATACCTTGGGAAGTCAGATGGAAACTGAGTTTGTCGTCAATTTGCGGCTTCAAGCAGACGTCTTTGTTAACAATCCAGTATTCGAGCCGGTCCAGCAGCAAGTCCGAGTCGTCCGGCAAATCTCCTGAGGTCAAGTCGGCCGGATCGCAGGTGGTCATTGCGAATGCGAGCCCACCAATGTAAACTCCGTCATCCGCTGGTAATATAGATGTTATCTGGATGACCAGCGTCTCGCCACACTGCACTGGTCGTTCAGTGAACGCGTACCCGTTGCTGAGTTTATTTGGCAGCCGCTGCGCAATGGTTTTATTCCGCGACATCAAAACATTGCGTCCGGTTGTGGCGTGGAAGGGCAGTGTGATATCGTTCGGCGACGGTAGATGGCGCTGTTGCATGGATTGGGCAGTCGCACTAGATTGCGCTGATGTATGCGTTGCGCCATCTAACGGTGTCGCTGCGTTGCGTGTACCTGTACTCCCGTAATGTGTCGTTGAGGTGCTGCCACCTGGCGGCCTACTACGGCCGCCGTTACCGTGGTGCGATAGCGACCTGCTGATGTTGTGCGCGTGTCTTTCTTCTGAATCGAAACCAGTCATCCACTTACAACCTTATACATATTACACAGTTAACCAAATGTCAGTAAATCCAAATGAGATAAGTTTTCTTAATTATGTGTGTTATCAGGAAGGGATGGATCGCAAATGAAACCATCTGATTCCCGAAGAAAATACATGTCAAACACTCCTTGTCTTGACCAAAGCCAGTCTTGACAAACAGCCAAACTTCCATAATTGTACATCATAGTCGTCAAATAAATGTTCCCTTTATATCGATATACAAAATATAAATTTAAAGTTTGAACACTGTGTGTTCATTAACTACATTTCCCATAACATCACACAACGCTTAGTTAGCTCCACATCACACAAGCATTGACAAACTAAATATTAAAATATGTGAATGGCTCACCCACAAACTCCACCGAGATGGTGTTTGCATAGATATCAACAATGGCCCACACAGGGCCGTTTGTGTCGACCTCGCCAAAGAAATAGCCACTGTCCTCGCCGTTGACAGTGATCCTGACATCGCCACCGGACGTCATTTGAAACGACAACACCGTGCCACATTCTGCAAATCTCTGGGGAATTTCCTCTGCCCAATAGCCAGGCTTCTTTACGAGGTCTGGTAATACGTAGGATGGCAACTTGGCACTTTTAAGTTTCGCTGGATCGTGCTTCGTGAACCCGAAGCGTGCGACACCTTTCCAGTTGGTCGATACGTCGTTGATCCTGATGGAGACAAGTTCACCGATGGAGACTGGTCGGTTGCTGAAGCAGATTCCCTTGCAATAATACATGGTGCTCGTGGCACGGCTCTTGTCTGCAGACAGCTGCACGTTACTGCCGCGTGTAGAGTGGAAGAGTATTGGGGAGTGCTCGTGTAGGCCCGAGTGGGACCGACCTGAAAACATACAAAACCCTTGAGAATTACTAAAACAGAACCATTTGCAACTACAATCAAGAATGGTTGCAATGGTTTACTAGGAAAACCATGTTGAACACGCAGCATATTAATGTCAGGGTCCGCGACATACTGTTAGATATCCAAACATCACGATTGCAATAGTCACTCACCAAATAAAAATGTTCTGTCGAAAACGCTTAATGAGTCACAGCGGAAGTCTAGCATCGACAATATCTTGGAAAGCCTGGCGCTTATTATTCGCGCTGGTTAACGAATAAAAAATTGCGATTTTACCCGAACCTCCCACCACCTAGCGTGATATTCTTCATTGTAGTTGCAAATGTTTAGTTTATTTTAACTTGAACATTGCCTCAAAACATGACTTTTGTTTCGCTTTAACGCCTTTGCCGTGTACATGCTCTTCAATGTCATTATTATGTATATACATAGAAATAACACACGTAAACATTCATCTGTTGAAAATAATATATTTATTAATTACAGTCCGCGGTCTTTCGCTGTCGTATATACACGCAGACAGACACACACATTTACAAACAAACATACAAACATGCATGCATGCACGCTGGATTGTTATGCAAAATGCCCGTATGAAAGACCTGCTCTGCCTGTATGATATTCTTTGTATTATTCAATTCTAATATGGGTTAAATTTAAACCAAGAAAAGAAAAACTTCATCTACTAACAATAACCATAATGATTTTTAAAACTTTTTCCGGAAAACCGGCAAAACACGCCCAATCCCGTATTTGTGCGTAAGCTATTTAATATCTGCTTCAAATGTCGACCAAAACGTGATACAACAATGAGAAACTGCGTGACGTCACCATTTTGGCATAGTAATGTTGTGTCCTACCCTAATGTTGATCGCGGCATCGTCTGTTGTCAGTTTCAACTTTTCTTTGTTATTTAAATTGTATTTTGTTAGTACAATCATATTGCTGAGTACGTTTGTGAAAAAGAGTGCAATCTTTCGGGTGTTGGTTTCATATATTTGTTTGAGTTAAAACAAAAACATTCCTATCAAAATTCATAAAACACAATTGGTAGCAATCTTGGAAATGACGATTTTATGCTTTCGTGCACGTTGACAAAAAAGTTCATACTAATGAATTGGATAATTGCTTTTGTGGAACAAAACTAACAAACCTGGCTATATTTGCTACTTTTGGGTGATAGTAAAGAGATTTGATATTTTTTATTACCTCTCAATGGAATATGGTGCCTTAATTATTAATTGACAGTGAACGTGCCTTTTAGGACATATCCATGGGAACTACTAAGAATCCAACTACATTTTATAAGGATCTCAACGTGGTGAGCAGAATGGGTGTGGAATTCATATTGATTATGGGCAAATGAAAGGTCTGGGGGAAACGCCCAAAGTTTGTATGTTGAAAAATACCCTGCTGTGAAACCTGCACTAACTCCTCATACTGTGTAACTGTAGAACATGGACGCACCCAACAAAGAATCGTGTACGCTTACCAGTGTCAAACACTGTCTGATATAATTCATAAAACTAGCTATCAGTCCAAGGCACAGTATAATTAGAACTTGACTCATAACATATATAAAATGCCCCGCTGAATGCACTGATGACGCACGAGCACTGATTCACTTTTATACACAATAATCCGTGGTTATGTACACACTGTATAGTTACGTTTTGACAAAACCGCGGCCATGCTTATGCAAAATATGTGTGTGTGCGTGCGTGCGTTCGTGCGTGCGTGCGTGTGTGTGTGCGTGCATGTATGTATGTATATGGCACATGGCACATATACATAAGCTGTCATTTCGAATCCTGGCCAACTTCGCTCACCCTTCTTTGTCAGAGTCTTTCGGGTGAACCACTGGAAGCTGTGATTCCATTCTACATCGCGTCTATGCCAAGGAAAGTAAAATACCCCACATTTGGAAACGGAACAAACCCTATTGTATATATATATATTGTATATATATATATATATATATATATATATATATATATATATATATATATATATATATATATATATATATATATATATATATATATATATATATATATATATATATATATATATATATATATATATATATATATATATATATATATATATATATATATATATATATATATATATATTTATATATGTATATATATATATATATATATATATATATATATATATATTATATATGTATATATATATATATATTTATATATATATATATATATATATATATATATATATATGTATATATATATGTATATATATATATATATATATATATATGTATATATATATATATATATATATATATATATATATATATATATATATATATATATATATATATATATATATATATATATATATATATATATATATATATATATATATATATATATATATATATATATATATATATATATATATATATATATATATATATATATATATATATATATATATATATATATATATATATATATATATATATATATATATATATATATATATATATATATATATATATGTTATATATATATACATATATATATATATATATATATATGTGTATTATATATATATATATATATATATATATATATATATATATATATATATATATATATATATATATATATATATATATATATATATATATATATAATTATATATGTTGTGGAATCAAGCGGGAAGGAAGGCTGTTTTTAGTAGATTGAGACCACCGACTATGAGAGTCCACAACAGGGTTTGTTGTGTTTCCATATGTGGGATATTTTACTTTCCCTGGCATAGACGCGACGTAGAATGGACCCACAGCTTTCAGTGGTTCACCCGAGATACACTGACAAAATAGGGTGAGCGAAGTTGCCCAGGATTCGAAATGACAGCGGTTCATTGTCACACGCTGCAATCACTGACGCATTTCATGTGTATCTGTTTAGCTGGTTACCAATAAACTAACCCACCTCGCTTCCTTTTCTTCCGAAGAGCTGACAACATGTTGACAGGTGTTTAGTTACTGTGTCGTTTGTCCCAGTGGCGGGTCACTCGTTCACCTTTTCTCCTGGTCAGTCAAACTCGTGTAGACGACACTCGTTCAACACATAACGGAGTTGACCAAAATACGGAAAATATCGTCTTTGTCACGATTTCTGTCTTCCTGTTTAACGAGAATAGCAGGTGCACCCGTGTGAATAATGTGCTGCGAGTATAGCGTCATATGTTTTTATGACCTAGGTGTGTGCTGGTCGTTCAAGCATGACAAGTGGCCTAAATGCAAAGCCGGATGTAATTATAATACTTATCCTTCCCAACACAACGGCTGTCTGTGCTCTGCTATACAGAACGGTTTCAACGTGTACAATGTCTCAGCGTCGTAATGATAGTGCAATGTCATAACAAAGGCACAATGCGAATTTTTTGAAGATTGGGTATTAGCTCCGTTTCTCTGTTATATTCCGGCAGGTGGCAGCTCTGTCGTACTAGCGACAAGAAGCAGGTGTCACCTGGTGAGTTAACAGGGAATAGGGGAAGGCAGTGTTAGATCAGCCATTTTTCATTCTTTTTATGTCTAGGGTGCAGTCATATTCATCAGTCAAAATTGTTTTTACGCACATAAACTATGATTATTAATACATCATTGTATACCAATATAATATATCTAGCATGCATAGATAATGATATATATAGCTGATTCAACTAGGGTTAGTAAGCTGGCACAACTAACACTTGGTGTGGGGTAAGTTGAGCCACAGTGTATCATATTTATTGGTATAACTTACGTAGGTCTTGTACACAAAATTCAACTAACCCTCCCTTGAGCCTTGGGTGGCTCAACTAAACCTCCCTTGAGCCTTGGGTGGCTCAACTAGCCCCGTTTCGACAATTAACCTTATTTAACTTCTCATTAATGAGTGAAGGGATGTAAATAATCTTCTTCTCTGTGCAAATCATTTGTAAGTGGACAGACAATGACGTCTGGTCACATGCGTTGACAGTTTACACACCAGCAGACATTAATCACAATTCCTAAAAATTTTAAAAACATACTTTTAGCTCACATGTTCAGACAGTTGTGACAAACTTTACCTATTATGCGTCAATCGTGTTCTAATAACATGTTCAATCACTGGGTGTTACCATGCAACTGTCGCTGCTGTAGTTTCCTGGGAAACATGGGTGACTCAACTAACCCAGTGGCTCAATTAACACTGCCTTCCCTTACTCTCTACAGCTTAGTATGTAATTCCTATTCGTATGTTGCCAGTCCAGGGGTGCCAAAAGGCGGTAGATCTACTGCTTTTCAAAATGTGAGGGTGGTAGATCTGGCGTCGCGAGCCTTGCGCCGCGGTCGCTGGGGAGAGGTGTGTAAGAGTAGATCCCCTCCTGGCGGAACTGGTTTTCAATTCTAGGGTACATTTATTTAATTTTGGTGCATTTCCTATGTGACGTGTTGGTATATTTGAATCCGAAATGAGTACATTTAATTTTTACCTGTGAAATTACGGATTGGTTGTACATTTGGGCTCGGAAGCAGTGGAGTGGGAGATTCTGTAAAAATGTCTATTAGAAGCGGTAGTTCAAGGCGCCTTAGAGCGGTTAAGGCTGGAAAGGGCGCTATATAAATATGGGTGATTGATTGATTGATTGGTTGGTTGATTGATTGATTGATTGACTGATTGATTAGTTGATTGGTTGATTGATTGATTGATTCATTCATTCATTCATTCATTCATTGTGTGATTCGTTGACTGATTGATTGATTGATTGATTGATTGATTGATTGGTTGATTGATTAATTGATTGATTGATTCTACCGTCAACGCGGTAGACTTGGAACCTCTACCAATCTCCTAGTTTATATGTTATAATACGGCCTGTCTTCCAGACTGCCTCCGACGTGGCTTTCCCCCAACTTGTCTCACAGCCTTTCTGTATCCCGGCTTGTTTGTCATTCGAAATTTATCCATGTAAATTTAGATTCACTTTACCAACGATAAACATATTTAAATGGAACTTAGAACGCTGGGGTCGGCTACTGATAGAAAAACATATGTTGTGATTTAAACATATTATTGCAATTCAATACAGCCCCCAGAATACCGTATTATTAATCGTCACAAGGTATGTCAAATCTTTTCCTTTAAAATGCATGTACTTTATCGTTCCTTTGATATTTTAGAGGCAATATACGAGTTTTCATCATGTTCACACTGTTGGTCGGTGTCGTTGTACATGTAGGGAATAATATAAAGTTTGTCGACGTCACAAGGGTGTTATCAGCGATATCACATTCAAGAGTGCCACCGGTATGAGTGACAGTGGCTGATAAAACTCGAGTGACATCAACAAATAATGTGCCATTCCCGTTATATAACACCAAGTTAACATATGAGCGTACCTTTCTCACGTCCTACATTTGTAAACATTCTCCTGCTTGTTAACCATCACAACAAACATCTAAAACAATCAAAATAATGAACACAAACAAATTCACTTACATGCAGGACAAATTTATAATGAAAACGTTTTCCCATATAAAATCTAGGATGATGCAGCGTTAGAAAGCTGCACCGAAATGCATCCAAACTGTTTACACTGTCATTGTTGTAAGGGGGATTTCCACAGTCGTAATTGCAGCTGCAGTAAAGGATATAGCATGCTAGGGAACCGTGTCTGCTATTGATAGATTTGGACTCTGATGCAGTCGTCGTGTCTTTTTGTTAAATATGTGTAAGCGTTGTTGTTGATTAGGTGTATTCTTTACTGACACGATCATTCATGAACGATTTGCGGGCTAGGATTGAGTATGCGTTGGACATCGTGGATACTCGTTTGTTCGTCGACAAATGTAGTGTTATATTATCCACCAGAGGAGCCACGGGTTATTTTGGTTAGCGTCTTTCCAATGACCGGGGATGACGTTGTGTGGTGAATGTATGTAGAAAATATTAAACATAAATAGTGTTGTCAGCCACTGACTGATTCTGCCGATTTGGTTGTACTACTCCAATAAACACATTGACAGCTGGAGTCATTGCAAAACCATGAAACTTGGCATTAGGATAAGAATTTTTTAACACTGATTTTGAATACTGTCTTCCACAGTCTTGACCATCCTTTTCGAAATTTGCCTCCTACCTAAATCCACTGAACATACATATGTGTTACTGCGTTGTCCAACTATATAGAGTAAAATTAGAATTGGACAGAGATGATGGCTTATTCGTTGATTCACGCCCCATATGATGTGCTTGCGTTTGTGATTGTGTACGTGTGTGCGTGGATGTGTACGTGTGTTCGTGGATGTGTACAGTCAAAGCAGAAGTTAACTCATTAACGTGACGAACGGAAACAGCATTGTTAATGCAGCTAGTAATTAAGTATCGTTGTCGAACATCAGTATACACAGTCAAACATGTGGTATTTGGAAAGCGAACTTTTATTACATCAACATATTAACTGCTGCATCACATAGAAACACGTATAGTATTTTACTGAATTGCTATATATATAAAAAAACGGTCACGGTAAAGATTACATTTAGCACACTGTTTCGAGCGGTTATTGAATATAGTTTTTAATGAATACAAAAGAACCATATATGATGAAACACCAAATGTAGGCTAGAATGTTTGTGTTACGTCGAATGGAGACGGCGGTTGCATACACAGGTCTGTTTTTAACATTGGGATAAACTTCGTATGTCCACCAGTTCGCGAATTCTGGAAGCAAATATAAATAAAGTGACATTAAAAGAAATTCACAGCAGACGAAGTTCGGCATGTTTTCAAAGGGCGTACCTACATTTATATACTATTTATTATATATATATATATATATATATATATATATATATATATATATATATATAGAATCCGGCAATACAGATCATCAAATTAAAATGATTATAACAATCAATACAAACATATCCTTAACTTTCAGTACATTACATCCACACTCCTACATCCACTTCATATAACTACGAATTCTTTGCACATAGCTGTCAATCATCATATTCTTAATGTGTCTAGCGCGTCCAGGAGATGCAGACACAATCCATTTCTTGGTTTCTCTGTGTAGCGTTGAATACAAAACAGGTTTGTACTCACTAACAGGAGACGTCGTGGGGTGTCGTCTACACTAGTAACACCTGCATCTCACCAAGTTGCAGTATGTAACTCTTCTGTAGCAGTGGAATGTGCCACATCGACGACTACGGCATCTGTAGGAAGAACGATGATGTATAATTGGCGCTATGGGTACATTGGTCAATCATTCATTTATCTTCGGGTCTGGCTTACCTGATGACATGTATGCCATAAATAAATTTTAACTGCTTTCGTTTGTGATGATCACAACACATCGACGTAGGAGACAACACGAAACCTCAGAAAGCACCAGTCCTCGTTACATAGAACGTTGAATTACGTCGCCGTCGTCCTTCGTGCTATGACCACTACATACACATTCATAGTGAGTCGTCACAACGCAGCTCTGCAACCTAGCGCACGCAGTTGGCATCTTTATGAACTGTAATAGGAAAATAAGCGATGTTTTGGGAGAATGCACCGATAAATGACGCTAAACGAAACAGTTGCGAACCTGCCTCTCTCGTGAAACCAATTTCGTGAATATATATCTTCAGATCACCCATTACTTTGATGTGTGTCGATCATGACGACTAACTATGGCCTGGCGTAAAAACAGTACATATAACCGCGTCATTAGGTTGCATCAGCAAATTGTTAAGTACGTGTCATTTACGTACGTGTAGCGAGTATATCCATTGCCACCTCCACCTCGGCTTCCTCCTCCCCGTCTGCATGCCTCGCAACCCTGAAACAGCGTTGTCATTAAAATCATATTGTCCTTGTAAATTGGTGTGATTTAAAAAATGGTTCAAAAGACATATTTTGCGAACTAAAGAATGTTAGAAATTTCAATAACAAGATTTAACAAGATTTAACAAGATTGCCATCTCGAACAAGTTCCAGATGGCAAGTGGACAAGGAAGCCATTGGCTTATCGAGAGTCCAACAATTTTCACATCTATGTGTAGCCCGCCCTTATCAGATATCTGTCAATTCTATTTTTAAACATATTCACACTACTAGCATTAACACAATAAACTGCTGGCTTCTGGGCCTGATACAGGCGAACATGCACAATATCCGGCAAAGCAAATTCTCTAGACACAACGAACTTGTTACTGCATGTGAACCCTGCAAATCAATATATAGGCAATATCGTAAATAGGATATGGCCATATATTAATAGTGCGTCTCTATAATAAAATATATGATCAATTCAACTAGTGTTTTACACCTGTGTATCATGTTGGTAGTTGTGTGCAACTACAAAGACATGCGTTTTCCCATAATTATTATGTTTCTTGTATCTACCCTACTTATATACAATGTGTAATACATGTTTAACAAGAAGGTGACACTGCTGGTCGAAGAAAGTCGAGTCGTAACGACCCTGCAGTAGAAAGAAAGCGAGGGCGGCAACGATGCTTCATACACCAGGTATTTCCTCACCTCAAAAACCAGAGCACACACGAGGCACAGCACCAACAACGAACGTAAAGCAGCCATGTCGAAAACGAGTTTCACCTGCAAGACAAAATAATCTTTCATTGGTTGGTTCTCGCATTGCTCCTCGAACAGCAGCTAAATAAAAATAACGTTTTCGATTAAAATAATCGACAGGGGCGTTTATTGTGTTTTCAATTAGAAAACATACGCAGTAGTAATGTTTTTATTAACATTCAGCTGTTTTTGTTTTTTCAATAACATTTAAAATAGAAACGTGTTGTATTACGACCGCACATTGATGCATAAGAGAAATGGCAATTAGTGTTTACAAGATAATAACACATAAGAAGACTTACTGTGTGGAGAAAGACTTCAACTTCGTGTCGTACCAACAATTAGCCGCGCATCAGGCCGTTTTATATCCACAATACACAATGACATGCCGACCACGTCATCATGACGACGCAGAAACGACACATAAATAATGTGTCGTGCAAAGGAGTGTTCATGTTGACGACGACAGACGAGAGCACCAAGGAGTGCGTCTATTGTTCACCAAGTGCGGTCGCCGTGATCTGACAAGAACACTATTTATGTGATATGAGCAGCTAACAATGACAATGCTGTCTACCTGGTATCAATGCCAGGAGGCAGTAGAAGATCCCAAACAGAGTAATGAATAAAACCTGTCACTGACTCTGTTAGTCATAGACGTGGCTGTTTTTGGAGGTAAAAGTCACAAGCAGCGCTAACGCACTTGAATCCATACGCTGAAGCATTTCAACCTCTACTCTAGAATCATTGCCACGAAATTCGAAGAAAGTTTTGTGAAGAAACATAAAAATAAAAACAAAAATAAAACTCCTTAATTTCATATAACCCCAGCAGGTAACCAGCCGACGAATGTATATGTATTACCTCTGCACTGCAATTACCTCAGGCACCATTGCTACTCCAGGAATGACGAATATATGATCAGTATTCTTGTATAGGGAAAGGCGAATCAAATGGGGTAGATTAGTAGAAAAAAATTGGATTCGGCTATACATCGATACTTGATGATGCCAAGTTATGCACGTGGCATTGACCTTATACAAATTCAAATCGTTAGTTTGTTCTTTTCAAAAGTTCTGATCTAATGTTAAGTCTATGGAATCCTGTGGTTTGAGAATTATCCACTAAACAAGCAAACTCGACAAAGTGCTTGTTAAACGCATATATTATAATGACTACTGGTATATCTTTGTTTGTTTTATTTTAGCTTGAGTGACAACATAGAAAAATCATGATTAGAATGAGTAGAATCAGTTCACATTGTATGTGCTTAGGAAGAACGAAACAGTAATGTGTAGACAAAAAGGGATAGCCCTACCTCATTTACATCGCCTATATACGCCTCTCTATCAGGAGTAGGCCCTGAGATTATATTCAAAAGGATAATGCAACATATGAAACATTAGTTACTGCATGAGCCATTCGGGGCCACCACCTGCACACAGGTGGGGCCGGGGGGTTTATTCCCCCACTTTTGTGTATATCATTGTAAATACTCTAGCTAGCACTATATATATATATATATATATATATATATATATATATATATATATATATATATATATATATATATATATATATATATATATATATATATATATATATATATATATATATATATAATTATGTATGCTTGTCTGAACATAGGTATCTTTCCCCCTTTGTATGCTGTCGCTTTGTATAAGACCAGCAAGGGTTTTTGGTAAAGTCTTCGGCAGTTGCTAGCTACAGTAGAAAATATCACTAATGTTAAATCTTATCTGGTATTGTTTACTAATTGGTCATACACACCAGCTCAATCAGTAACATACCAGGCTATGCATAATTTGTGGCAGACTTTGTCACTATTATTTTGTGCAAAGCGGCAATCCTTGTTGGGTATGAATAAAATTGCACTGCCCGTTACCAACCTACCAAGTAGTTGGTGTATTTATACAAACAGAGAAAGGTCTGCATAAGCGTGTCCCCATTTCATTGTAAACACAAATACACCGGGAGTCGACGGGGTATCGAGCTGCGAAAAACACACGAAAACATATTTCATAGTTAATATAGCATTCGCCATCTAACGATTACTTAAATACAGTATTTCTAATAGTATATTTATCGAAGTCATGTTTTGTCGGCGAAATTACCAAAATTACGCATAACTATAACTTTGCTTGACTGCATTAGCGTCGACGAAATGGCCGTAATCCTCCGCCCGAGTAGTTTTTCCTCGCACTGGGTGTCTTGTCATTGTTCACTCTGGTAACCGCCCCATCTGCACTCAGTTGACTGTTAGTCATTTGCTCGAAACAGAATAAATACGTCCGTTTGCTACCCTAATACTGCCGCTGTGGGAAATTCACTGATTTGATCAGAATCTTTTAATTAGCAAACAGGTAACGCGCTGTACGCGTGATTAAACAATTCCACGCCAGTTTGCTTGATTTAACCGACCAGCCTTCTATAGTGGCTGTCAGCTACGCAGATTCACAGAGAGAGATTCTTGTCCGCAGCGCGGCCAGCATGACGTACGTAGATATAGCAACTGACCTGGGTACCTTTACAACATAAATAGGTTGTAAATATATTGAATTAATAGGGATTCGTCGAGCCTCTTTATTCTTTCTTGCTCGTTTATCAATGACTGCGTGTGTATATCTGCAGATGTGCCTTCCGTGTGAAGACATACAGTATGTTGGTGTCGCTTTATTGTCTGTCTCATTGACAACTGGCGATCTTATTGTTCTTAATGACCGCAACATAGCAGTCTACGGCGGCGGTTGATGCACTCCTACAAACGAAGGCGACAGAGGTGTCACTGACCGAACCCAGCACTCCTACAAACGAAGGCGACAGAGGTGTCATTGAACGAGTCCAGCACTCCTACAAACGAAGGCGACAGAGACGTCATTGAACGAGCCCAGCACTCCTACAAACGAAGGCGACATAGGCGTCACTTAACGAGCCCAGCACTCATACAAACGAAGGCGACACTCACTCCTACAAACGAAGGCGACATAGGCGTCACTGAACGAGCCCAGCCCTCCTACAAACGAAGGCGACATAGGCGTCACTTAACGAGCCCAGCACTCCTACAAACGAAGGCGACATAGGCGTCACTTAACGAGCCCAGCACTCCTACAAACGAAGGCGACAGAGGCGTCACTGAACGAGCCCAGCCCTCCTACAAACGAAGGCCACATAGGCGTCACTTAACGAGCCCAGCCCTCCTACAAACAATTACCTCTATGTTTCTGATGCATCGTGTATCACGATAGACGGCGCGCACGCAAACAAATGTATTAATGTGGTAGTATAATAAAAAGCGTCGTTAACAAGAAAGTTTCAACTTTTCCGCATGTAGGCCTGCGTCAACAGATTTAATTACGCAGACAAAAACATTTTATCTCTTGTGAAACTGTTTTCTAAAGAGGGATGTAAGAAAGACGTAGGGGGTGACAACGAGAAGGCTGCCAGGAGGGAGTACATCAACTAGCCTCACCCCTTTATAAAGGGAATAAGGAAAGGGATAACAGCTGGGGTGGTGCAGAAGTACATGAACAAGAATCCAGGACAAAACACCCTCAATCATTAACATTCATAAACAAATATATAATGTATATGGTACTTGTGGGTTTTTATCACAGAATTAATATGCAACAATCATGAAAACAGAAGAACAGAAACATTGTTGTTTAAATATTTTATTATATATAATGCTATGCATTTTTGAGATGAGAGCAGCATGGGTGCATGACTGACTGAATATTCACATTTATCATAAACTGAGTGCATGACTCATGACCGGTCTAGTGAAGGTATTATTCCAACCTTGGATGTGTAGGTGGATTTACAAACAATATATATATATATATATATATATATATATATATATATATATATATATATATATATGTATGCATATATATATATATATATATATATATATGTATATATATATATATATATATATATATATATATATATATATATATATATATATATATATATATATATATATATATATATGTATGTATATATATATATATATATATATATATATATATATATATATATATGTATATATATATATATACATATATATATATATATATGTATACATATATATATTAGTCTACATACCACATTACCTGTACATTCAATGCCAAAATCGCCACATTGCCTGTACATCTATATTGCCTGTACATATACGTGTACAGGCAATATTTTAACCTTCCACACACATTCCCCTAGTGGAAATATTGACGTTTTTCTTAGTCACATGCATTTAATGGGTGCTTTTTTGCGGAATTGTGCAACTAATTATGCTTTGTAGCCTCTATTTCCATATTTACACGAACGGCAGATTTGTGTGCTGATACTTTTTGTGGTCGATATTGCCTGTAGTAGGCTGCACATGTGCGTTGGGCAGTGTTGTGTTGTACTAGCGTAAACTGTGTTTGTACTTGATATTATATTGCATGGTTTGCAAACTACAACCTTCATTGAAATGTTGCGCGAATAAAACTGAGAATTTGACGTATTTTGTTTTTTGGTTAAAATTTACCGCATCAAGACAAATGTTCGAGTTTTTCCAAAGCGAATTATGCGCATGCGTCGGTTCGTAGGAATATAGGTCACGCGTCATATTTTCCGGTCTTGGCGTTTTCGTTTGTTTCGCGAATTCGTCAGCAGAAATGTCGTACGGACAACGATTGGTAAGTTTCTGATCTTATGAACAGTAGCTGTGATGATGATATATTACAATTAAGCGATTATGCATATATTTCGTAAAATCTAACCTATAAATTTAACGGGAAACGTTAAACATCAGGGGCCGTTTGTTTAGATTTTCTTCCGCGGTTTACACAAGTCTGTTGTTATTAATTGTGCTGATAATGTATAATGGCGAGATAGTGAACTATAACCACGTCTTCTATTACCGAACACAATTATTTAATGTGCAATAAATTAAATAATGTCGACAACTACAGTATTCAGTAGCCTAGGACTAGGTGTAATGAAAAATGTAGCCGCGATGACATGTTTATGCTCGTTGGCGTTGCCCATGTTAGGGTCATTTTTATCTATTTAATACAATATGCCATTAAAAAACTTCGACCAAGATATTGATATTCAAAATCATTAACAATTATTTTATCGATTAAGTGCAACCAATTTGTTAGAAACGTTGTTTTTGAATTAAATATTTACGATTATCGAACGACGAAAACATGGCACAAAATTGCTACGCTTGGTCGAACGACTTCGCCAAAAGACGCCACTCATTACTAACGCTTTCAGAAACCTCCCAACATGTCCAGACGTTGAAAACAACATTTAATGTGTACATATCTCTCGACCCTTATTCACTTTCCCCGATAATTATTATTGATGAAAATGATTTAGCTTGATCTATTTTGATGTATCATGAAGACAGTAATACTGAATAGTATTATGTTTACACATCATTTGTCTAAACTAAAGCACTTGCTTTTAACAGGCAGCGTTGATTTGTTTAAATCATTCCAATTTGTTAAATCAATCATTTTGATTACAAATTAGTCCTATTTATTCCTTTGTACTAGGGTATCATTCCATTGTTGTCTTATGTGTAAAATTTGACGTAATTGTGTAGATTATCTTGTAAAATTTGTTTGGTGATATGGTGACAATTTGAAGATTCAGATTTTGTATAACAAGATGTTGATAACATGTTCTATATTTACGCCGTGTCAGTTCCCAGGCACCTGTAGGCTATATACATTTTATATTGAGCAGTATCTAAAAAATAACGTAAAATTGTATAGAGTAATGTATAAAATTTATCAATGACAATGTCTATCAAAATATTTGTATCATATGTTATTATTGTCCATCGTATGGTAATAATAACCTACATGCACAAGTATGCATTTTATAAAAATATGTTATGTGCTTGATATAATATCGTATAAACAACATTATGATTGGTGTTCGTGACATTTCAGAAGAAATCTCCCATTGAAGAAGCGCTTTGGTGATGTCAGTTGGGGGCTGAAAAGGATGGCTTTAAGACCGGTTTGTATTTTCTGCACATCATACATCACCTCAGCATCTATTCCAGCTGGTCATAAATACAACCATACTGAAATCAAATGTTTATTGAAGTCTTAAACAGCATTGCTGTGTATACACCTCCTCTCACAAAGGACAATAAATGAATGGAACAAATTGTTTACAGATTGTGTAACTGCTAGCAGCGTGAATATGCTTAAAAACAAGGTTGACACATCTCAGGAGGGCGGGTCACATGTACATGAACACAGTTGGATTGTACGATAAGTCAATGGCTTCCTTGTCCACGTTCCATCCGGGCCTTTGGCTTGGATGGCAAATCTTGTTAAATTATGTTAAAACCGATACAACACAGTGATTTGCAACTACAATAAAGAAAATTGCGCCAGTGGTTTATTAAAAGAAAACATTGACTCCATGTCTGATTGTAACATTACTTTGCTGCAATCATGTTTTTATTTTATTTACCGCACACATTATATATATATATATATATATATATAATGTTATAATTATTAGTGGAATTACATTAACTAACAGGTAGATATAAAATAAATTCTGTACTTGTTCTGTTGGCCGATTTTGGAACAGTTGCAACGCAAGATCACCTAGAGGGCAGTTTCCTGCAGGAATATGCAGGGAAATTGCTTGGCAAGCAAAAGCTTTAGCTGCACAGAAGAAGTAAAAAGGAGGGTACAACATGTACCACTTCGTTGTTCAAGAGAAGGAGTTCTGGTTAGTTCATATGCATTACAATGTACTAATGATTGTATGTGATTAGTTAATGGATATCATCATGTCTTGTAAGAATTATAAATTATACTATTTATTAATTCCTCTGTTTTCAGGCATATGGTTATTTAGTCCTTACTTAAGTGTCTATTACTATATTATGTATTGGCTTAATCGAACCTAATGTCGACGCTACTGATCCATCACACAGGAAAGGTAGACTGGTGCCATATGAAAAGAATGGGAATGCTGTTGAGCGGGTGGTGGTAGATACCATAGGTGTACCATATCTCTGCATTTTTGCCACCACCCACATATCCACCAATGAACAGATGGTTATTGCCGATGTTTTGTGTTAGAAGGAGGTAGGGTACATCATACACGTTGATTACTTGAGCCTTAAGCATATTTGTGTGTTTGTCTGTCTGTCTACAGATAGTATCTATAGGCTAGCTGTTCCTGTGTGTTTGCTTAATACTAAAATGTTTGCCCATGAAATTTTTAGGCTTTGGAGGGTCTTCGACTGCCACAAATGAGCAGCAAATGGAGCCATTTAGAGGTGATTATAATATCTACATTTGACATTTAATCTGTATATGAAGTGTCCAATTTGCACATGACATAATTCTACCAACGTATGAGCAATCATGTGTTTGCTTAATACTAAAATGTATGCACATGACATTTATAGGCTTTGGAGGGTCTTCGACTGCCACAAATGAGCAGCAAGTGGAGCCGTTGAGAGTTGATTATAATGTCATTAATAATAGTCATTATATGAAGTGTCCAAATTGCACATTGACATAATTCTACCAATGTATGAGCAATCATGTGTTTGTTTAATACTAAAATGTATGCACATGACATTTGTAGACTTTGGAGGGTCTTCGACTGCCACAAATGAGCAGCAAATGGAGCCGTTCATGGGTGATTATAATGGCATCAGTTGACAGTTAATCTGTATATGAAGTGTTCTTATTGTACCTGACTTAGTTTTACCAATATAGGTGATTATAACGTCTTCAATTTGGGACATCCTTATGAAAATCCTGGCTGTGCCCCTGGCTAAGACAATAAGCCACAGTCTTTATTCACTTTAAGCTTTGTTTTTATTTTCTACCCTTTAATCTGACAATAACTATTTTGTACATATATGGAATATTATGTCACGTAAGTAATATGTATAAGGAAATTTATAAACTAAAATGGCAGCATAAGCGTATAAAAAGGCCTACAATATGACCGATCGATGATGCAAATTTTTTGTGAATCTTGAATGCTAAAATATATATACTTGTATACCTTGAATTACTTTTATTGTAAAATGTTTCCCAAAAGTCGCATTTGTTGTTTTCCTTGCAGCTCCAGAATGGCCATACACACGGTGGAGTGAGGAGGAGACCATGTTAACCACATCATATTTTGAAAAGAGTATGATTGAGAGTGATTACCTGGTCAGTTATAGTAATTGTATACAGAAACAGATAAGTTTTCCTCTTATTTAGGCACAAGATATATTATTGTAAAATGAACAGAATGCAATATTCTGGGCCTATGATCTATTAAAGTTAATAAAACATAACTAATAAAGTTTCATGCTAGCGTTTTACTATTAAACACATTTATTTCATGGACTGGTGGAAAAATATGTCTTTACTAACAGTTTGCATTGATATGGGTGATAAGAATGCTGCACCATGAAGTTTGATGATGCTTGGATGGTTCTTATGATACATCTGCTTCAAAATTGTATTGTGCTACTCTTAAAATATACATTGGAAGATTGCATTGAGTGATGTTTTGATTAATTAAACAATATTAAGGTAACCCATACAAGAGGACAATAGGTGCAACTGATTCACTCTAACAACTGTTTTTTCTGCTCAATTATTGCATTAACATTTCTTTCAACAGGAAAGACCGAGATAGAAGCATTAAAAAAGAATCAAAAGATACAACACAATTGGACCATCGTAAACACGAAATTAAACAACACGAAAACACTGAAGCAGTAGAGGATAACGAAGAGACTTGATCGCTTAACAACAGATTTGTAGTCAAACCATGATGGTATTGGTGGTATGCAAGCCATGATGGTATTGATGATATGCAAACCATGGTGGTATTGGTGGTATGCAAGCCATGGTGGTATTGATGGTATGCAAACCATGGTGGTATTGGTGGCATACAAGCCATGATGGTATGCAAGCCATGATTGATTAGATGTATTGGGCCTATACGGTAAAGATATTGCCTTTCCTTTTGCTTTAAGAATATGCTATGAAACTAATGAGCCTTTGTGTATGCCATTACACTTGGCACCAATCGAAATGAATCATTTTAGAGCTTATACACTTATTAGGTGTTATTCTGATAAAAGTACATGAATTACATCAAATGCTTTGTTACATAGACTGACTAATCAGCAACTACCATTGGTTATACATGTATATATCATATATATATATATATATATATATATATATATATATATATATATATATACATGGAAGACAGTTCGTAAGAAACACAGGACTGTGCCTACCAAGTTAGTGCAGAAAGGGTCAGCAATCGTTGGCAATGCAAATAATGTGGCAATATGAGCTGCTAAACTGTCAGATCTCTGCTGGGCAAATGTATTTGCTTCACGTCTTGATCCAAACTTAACAGCTCTGCTGCTGAAGGTATATCTGGACTCCTCGTTGACCCTTGATGTTGTGGTAGAAAAGGCGAAGTCTACTGAGATGTACAGCTTTTTCACATTACCTGCCCACTTCCAAACGTATTCTTGTCTGCAATGCTATTGGTGCTTACATCTGGTGATGGAGAAATCATACCTGAGAACACAGGCATGATGGCAAAAACAGTGATGTGAAACTATCAGCTGCTAGTAGGAACAATGTTTCAGACTCTCAGTGATGAAAGTTATTTCATGTAACTGTAGGGGTTTGCCAAATAATGCCTCAAAATTACATCACAGGCTGTGTGCTGGACATGTTGAATAATGATGACACTGATATTGTATGTCTCCAAGAAACTTGGTTCAGTAAACAAGATCTTGGATCTTTAAATACTCTGGACTCAGATGGTCATGACACAGGGGCAGCTACAGTAGATTATAGGGATCGCCTATGCAGGGGCCATAACCCAGGAGGAGTGGCCATACTGTGGCGCACTTGCCTTGATATGCATGCTGCATGTTTAAATCTGGATATTGACTGGCTAACTGGAATAGAAATTAACTATAATAACCAGAAATATGTTATACTATGTGTATACATGCCCTATGAATCTCATGATCATGAAGACCTCTTTTTTAGAACATATTGATACTTTAAAAGCAATAATAGAGGACCTGAACACTACATGCATTTTATAGTGGGGGACTGGAACTCGGCTATAAGTGACATTGAATCAGTTTTGTGATGAGTATAACTGGTTGTCTAGTGAGCTGTTATTGCCTGCCAATACCTTTACTTATTTGAGTGAGAGATGGGATTCAACCTCATGGTTGGATCATTGTGTGTCAACCAGTGACGGTCATGATGTGATACAAAATATGTTTTGTACAATTCGTGTACATCACAGCACATTCTTATGCGCATTGAAGTTTCCATGGAGCTAGTGCCCGAGGTTGGGGTTCCCAATCCATGAATGTAAAAAAATCAGCTGGGGCCAATTTAGTGACAACTGTATTAATGGTTATGCCAAGGCAACAAAAAATAACCCAGAAAATATAAATTTACCACATGATGCTATTATTTGTAATAATGTAAACTACACAGACGATGCACATATATCTGCGATAAATGTTCTTCATGATGATTTAATAGAACTCGTCATGTTTTAACTCATCATCATCAATCATCTAGGACAAGGTTTAAATATGCGATGTTTTATTAAAAATCACGAGAGTTAACTCAGGAAGGATTCATTAGCAAAGAAGTTGTCACAGAGTAAGCCAGAAGACTTCTGGAAAGGGATACGACAAATTAACAATTATAACAAACCACTACCTAACAATGTTGAGGGTATTTCAGGAAAGAGGAAATTACTGAGTTATGGAGATCTCACTTTAAACAGTTATGTAATTGAATTAGTGATATAGATCTTCAACAAATGAAATATGATGTCAGCTATACAAATGATATAGTTGTGGAAGTAAGTGAAGTTGAAAATGCTATTAAACATCTGGATATAAATAAGACGTGGTATGGATGGCATATATGCTGAATGCCTTAAACATTGTGATAAGTCCATTGTGGCTTTACTTGCAATGTGCATAACTGGCTTTTTGTGCATGGATTCTTACCTAATTCTTTGTTATCTATTGTGCTTGTTCCAATTATCAAAGATAAATGTGGCAAGATTTACAGTAAAAAATGATTGACCTATTGCATTAGCAAGTATTATGTAAAAATATATTGTTGGAAAATATTGTAGGTTATGCTATCTATGTCCAATCAGTTTGGCTGAAAAAAACATGGGACAGATGTGTATTTATGTCTTAATGGAAGTTATTGACAGGCACATCAGTCTAAATGGGTAAATGTTTATGTGTTTTATAGATGCCTCTAAGGCTTTTGATAGAGTGAAACACTATATTATTTAAGAAGTTGATTGACAGGGGTGTGCCTAGATACATTGTTAGACTGCTTATATATTGGTATTCAAATCAGAATATGTGTATAAGATGGTAATGTGATTCGAAATATTGTGTATACATTCATGTTGATACTTGATGCCCCTTATAATAAGCTGGTGATTGCAATAGTGAACAGTGGTTTAAAGTGGCTTTCGAGAATATGACGACATTGGATAAAGATGTATATACATAATAGTTTTGATTGAGTCTACATTTGGTAGGACCCATTGTGCAATACTCTTATATTTTGTTTACTTTATTTATGTTTTTCTTTTATATGTACATGCTGCACAGTTGAGTCTGCAATAAAGATATTGAATTGAAAAAATTCAAATATATATGTGTGTCAGAGTTTATTGTGTCAGAGGCAATGTTTTGTGAACATGACATAGTCAAGCCAGTGAATGGAGGAATAGCCATGTCCATCTGTCTGTATTGAAATGTCTCACAAACTAGATGAGTTACAGTTTGCTATTTGTCCATTGGTATAAATTAAAGTGCACAAAATGTAATATGGATTGTAGCGGAGACGAACTTCACTACATGTTTGATAATCCCTTCTTTGCAGATTCATACCAGATTACTATTTAAATGGAAACAGTCATGTTAAGTTACATGTCAACAGATAAAGCAAGGAAAATGTATCATTTAGCAAAATCATTTTAGCTGCATTAACTTGATTCAGCATATGATGGTTCCTAAATGAAGTGATCTACAGTAAGCATGTTACTATGATTCTATGTAGTACACTACTGTCATCGTTTCCATGCTCATGTTAAAAATGCATTTGTGCAGTAGATCTACGTTAGTTACCATCTCTGTGTGATGACATATGTAATTAAGAATTTCATTATTTAGTCTGGTAGTTATATATTATGTAATATGTAAGTTACATATTTTTTGTGTTGATAGTTTGCATTTTGGAACTATATATTTTATACATTTTGGAACTATCCATTTTATACATGTCAGTCACACCTTTGTGGTCCAGATCTACAAATAAAGTTCAAAGATAATGATCATAGGCGTAAGAGGCGGGCACCCCCCAAAACAAAACTTTAGTAACGAAAGGATTTCACCACCAAAAAACAAATGAATTGTTAAATGAAACAAAACAACGGTCTAGCACTGACGGAAAACCGACAGATAACGGTGAAACAAACAGAACATTTAATAATAAATATATTTCAGACAAAAACTGATGTGAGCACTCCCCCCGACTCGATCTCAATATACATGAAAAGGAAGCATGAATATTCGGGCAAAAGGCCCTCCCCTCCCCAAACTGAGTCGATCCCGTTTGCCTATGATATTGATGTAAAGGTTTCGTTATTTTATCGCTGCATTAGACTGTTTCATATGCATACTGCAGTAGCCATTACATCTCCGTTCTATAACTTTGCATGGTAAAGCATATCTGTGTATTAAATGTACCTATAACTACACGTACTGTTTTGCTTTTTTACATTAATTTGTGTGCAAAGTTGTTCCGAATAAATGAGATGGCTGCACGTGTATTAGTTTTTAATACAATTGTTTTATTTTTTTAATGTGTGCTGATGTTCCATGTTTTTATATAACAAATATATACCTTCTACAGTCCACGTATAATATTATAATATATCAATGTTAATATTAATTAATGACTGTTAATATTAATTAAACCATTCATTAACCACATTTTTGTGGAAAAGGCCTGCTTTTAAACAAATTGCAGTAGACGTTTTAAATGTTGATGACAGTTTATTAATAGATCATATAATTAGTCAATAGTGTGTTACTTTTTTATTATATTCAGTTATTCACACTGTTATGCTACAGGACAGATCAGGTTTGTTTGCACATTACTCAAACAATGCCAAGACCAGTAAAAATTATGCAAAATCAGGATTAGAGTCAAGTAGTGCGTGTTCGGATGCTCCACTATAGTTGCTATGTATTTTGATAGACAATTTGCCTGTAAAGCAGTGTGAGCTATGTATCAGTAGCCTAGTCTCTGGAAATAAGTGTGCCATTGCCAATTTTCCAAGTATAACATTGGTTTAAGAATAAAATTGTCGAACATGAATCATGATGAGTTCGTTCTAATGTAATGTGAAGCGCCAAGAGATGTGTTGATGGTGAATTATAATTTATACTGTCTATGACTATGACTGTGGCTGTGCTGGTGTGCACTCGGCCGCCATGAATAACTCTGACTGGAACTCTAACCCAAACCTATACCCAACTAGGCTGCAGACTGCATGTACCTTAGTCACAGACTATGAGTATATAGTAGGTATGAGTACTGCCTGCTTACTGGCTACTGAGTGACTGTGACTGTAAGTGCTCCACTTCAGCCTTCCTTAACGTTAGACTTAGTCTTAGAACTGGCACTGTCGGCAACGCAGTCGTATTCAGCTGCTGCTTACCTTACACATTATACTCAGTAAGTATTAGAGTTGTGTAACTAGCATGGCAGTCTGATGCCGGGGTATAATGTCGCATTGTCGACTATGACAAGGGATAAAGTGTAAAGTAAGTACAATTTCGCGCTACACTATACAGAAAACACAAGCGCCATTTATTTTCATGAAAAAACTGTGTCGCAGGTCATAAAAGGTCAGCCAGTGGACGCTTATTGGTTGTAATTTTATATACGTGAAATCACTAGATTGCCTGTACATATATCAACTGTACAGGTAATATGTTTTTTAATGAAAACAACATTACCTGTACATTAAATTAGTATACTTATAAATATGCAATTGAAATAAAAAACAATCACCTATATTTATAAAAAAGGTTAACTGAAATCATACTGGCCATAATTTATGCATATTCGACCGTGAAAATTCATGTAATTTTCGTCATTACAAATGTACAGGTAATGTGGTATTTTTAGGCACTGTACAGGTAATGCGGTATATAGTGTAATATATATATATATATATATATATATATATATATATATATATATATATATATATATATATATATATATATATATATATATATAAATATTGCGATGTTGAGATATCAAAGAATCATTCATAAAACTGCACATTCAAACAAACATCGCTTGTTTGTAATTATTCATAATGTTCACATGTCGTTTCAAACATTGTCCGTCAATAGACATATTGCGATGTTGAGACGCATGTAAACATGTGTGTTGTAACACAGCGCGGGTTCCGTTTTTAGAACTGCTCCACGCGCTACACATTTCCAAGGAAGAACTATTTAAATCAACACCATCCCCACTTCTATGGGACGCATCAGTCAAGCAGCGACTATGGCGCGACAACTATTCATTCACCAAATTCTACATTGTCTGTGGCCAGGTGCTCGTTTATTTAGCTGAACGCATTTGCCCAGTAGTCGAGTGAACCCGTCTACATGCATACGCGTATTCGTTGCAGTTAACTACAGTAAAGGTACAACTTTGTTTTCAATGTAATGACGAAACGGTAGAACCTGTAGAGTCCTGCAAGAAACGTCGAGTTCTGCAAGAACCGTCGAGTTCTGTCTGCAAGAACCTTCGAGTTCTGTCTGCAAGAACCGTCGAGTTCTGTCTGCAAGAGCCGTCTAGTTCTGCAAGAACCGTCGAATTCTGCAAGAACCGTTAAGTCTGGTTACCACTGAAAATAGCGATGTAGGATGTGCAGTGCCAGTGACGTAATGCCGCAAAAACATAATATAATATACTACCCACATAAAAGTAACTAAAAGTTACCATAACAGAGTAATTTATGTTTAATATATTTTCTTTAATCACTCACAAAGTTATTCTCACAGGGGACAATGAATGGAAAAAAATTATGTAAATGCTACCAACGTAAATGTGCTTAAAAACTAAATTTACATTTAAAAGCGACAATGCAAGAATACATAACGAATTCAGTGCACAATTTATTGTCAGCTGTCATGGCTTAGTGGTCGTAAACAATATATTCAAATTGATAAAATATAAACTCAAACATGTTACCAATAACAACTGGCATACCACACTGTTATTTTTATTATATATATATATATATATATATATATATATATATATATATATATATATATATATATATATATATATATATATATATATATATATATATATATATATATATATATATATATATATATATAGACCTCTGTTATTTAACAGATAACAGAGGGAGCACTACATCATTTACGTCGCCTACAGACGTAGGCCCTAACACTATATTCGAAAGGATAATGCAACGTATGAAACATTAGTCACTACATGAGCTATTTAACTGTAAAGTATAACGTTGGTCCTTAGACTTTCCCAGGGTTGAACGGAGCTCCACATTCGATCATTCCCCTAAACATATTCGTATCTAAAATAGATGACAATCAACGAAATGCCAGCGTGTTTGCATTATACGTTAGTACACTGTCAGTGATGATGCATTTCGGTAGTTTATGTTTCATCTCACTGGGTCTTCTCATTGTTCTCTCTGGTAACCGCCCCATCTGCAGTCAGTTGACAGTCACTTGCGCGAACCGGAACAAATACGTCCGTTTGTTTTTTTTAGCTTGAGCGACAACATAGAAAAATCATGTGTAGAATTAGAAGAATCATTTCACATTGCATGTGCTTAGAAAAAACGAAACAGTAATGTGCGGACAAAAAGGAATAGCCCTACCTCATTTACGTCGCCTACAGACGTAGGCCCTAACATTATATTCGAAAGGATAACGCAACATACGAAACATTAGTCACTACATGAGTTATTCAACTGTAAAATATAACGTTGGTCCTTAGACTTTCCCAGGGTTGAACTGTCACTTTGCTACATTAGTCGACGAAATGGCCGTAAACCTCCGCTCTGGTAACGTCGTTTATGTTTCATCGCACTGGGTGTATTCTCATTGTTCTCTCTGGTAACCGCCCCATCAGCAGTCAGTTGACTGTTAGTCACTTGCGCGAATACGTCCGTTTGTTACCCTCCTACCCCCGCTGTGGGAAATTCATTGTTTTGATCAGAAGCTTTCAATTAGCAAACAGGTAACGCGCAGTACGCGTGATTAAACAATTCCACGACAGTTTACTTGATTTAACCAACCAGCCTTCCATAATGGCTGTCAGCTACGCAGATTCACAGAGAGAGATTCTTGTCCGCAGCGCGTCCAACATGACGTAGATACATCAACTGACCTGAGTACCTTTACAATATAAATAGGTTGTAAATATATTGAATTAATAGGGATTCGTCGTCGAGCCTCTTTCTTCTTCTTCTTTCTTGCTCGTGTATCAATGGTTGCGTGTGTATATCTGCAGGTGTGCCTTCCGTGTGAAGACATACAGTATGTCGGTGTTGGTGTCTCGTTGGCAACTGCGATCTTATTGTTCTTGGTGACCGAAACATAGCGGTCTGCGGCGGCTTTTGCTGTACCAGATGTTCCGTTAGTTAATAAAAAAAAGCATGAAATGTGAACTAATCAGAAGACATTATCTTTTGAATAGTTCAGATATCATTCCACTTTAACGAACGAACGAACGAATGAATGAAATAACGAATGTGTTGGGGAAACGCGTTTGCTGTTTTGTTGAGGTTATGTTTTTGATATTACGGTTGCGAAGAATGAGTTTATTACGATACTTAGGGAATTGTCCTGGTTATAAGAATTCAGAATGATGCAGACGGTTCATAAAGAACACATAGCTGTGAATAGAATGGAGGGATATGTTATGTCAGACGATTAGTGTACGAGTGGACATCGCATATTGAAGTGTTTTAAACGTATTGCTATTTTTTTGGGTGATACATTTTATTAGTTAATTTGATCAGACTTGGACCTATTGAGAAAGCACATGTTTGGCAATGGTGGCTCATTGCAGGAAAACCTGCAGAAAGAACATATTAAAATTATTATTTAAGAATTATCTTAGAGAAGAGCCGTAGAGGAGACGTTACCTGTGACATAAACTCGTCAGTCCGGAGAATTCTTACAGTGAATCGCGCGGAATGTTTCGAGAGATATATGACAACGCAATTAATGTTGTCGGTCAAACGAAGGCCACATAGGTGTCATTGAACGAGCCCAGCACAAATGTTTAAATGACTCGAAACGTTTTAATGGCGAATTATCGTAAGTCGCAAATCACGATAGACCGCGCGCACGCCATCAAATGCATTGAGCTGGTAGTATAATAAAAAGCGACGTTAACAAGAAAGTTTCAACTTTTCCTCACCCCTTTATAAAGGGAGCGAGGAAAGGGATAACAGCTGGGGCGGTGCAGCAGTACATGAACTAGCCTCACCCCTTTATAACGGGAGCAAAGAAAGGATAACAGCTGTTGCGGTGCAGCAGTACACGAACTAGCCTCACTCCTTTATAAAGGGAGCAAAGAAAGGATAACAGCTGGGGATATACAGCAGTACATGAACTAGCCTCACCCCTTTATAAAGGGAGCGAGGAAAGGGATAACAGCTGGAGTGGTGCAGCAGTACACGAACTAGCCTCACCCCTTTATAAAGGGAACATAATTTATAAAGGGAGCAAAGAAAGGATAACAGCTGGGGATATACAGCAGTACATGAACTAGCCTCACCCCTTTATAAAGGGAACAAGGAGATGGATAACAGCTGGTGCGGTGCAGCAGTACATGAACTAGCCTCACCCCTTTATAAAGGGAGCTAGAAAAGGGGTAACAGCTGGGGTTGTGCAGCAGTACATGAACAAGAATACAGGATATAACCCCCGGGACAAAACCCCCTCAATCCACCAATCTGAGTGCATGATACAGTGTAGTCACAGTTATAATGTCTTGAGTGTGTGACTGAGTGCAGTCACACTTATCATACCCTGCGTGTATGATTGTCATGAAACCGACTGTCACAGTTTATTTCCACCGAATACAGTCCCTCTGAGTTCTTCCTGTTTGGTTTTGCGGCCACAATTTCGGTCTGCACACATATTGTACAGTTTGATTTCCATATGTGCAGTGTGGCGGCGAATATATTTTTGAGGTGGCTCACCCATGTCGATCATGGAGTATAGCTGTGGCAACCATGGCTTGATCTTTCCAAGTCGTTGGATGGCTTGACCAACCACGTTCAACTGAGAGAAAAAAGTGGAGAACTGTCGAATGTTCGACCCAGAAACAATTTGTACCAACTGGCAAGATGGCGTAATCCAGCATCAGTTGCAAGTACAGGAATCCTGTTGGCAGAATCAACCCCCTTCTGATAGATGACGCAGCTATCCTTGTCAACATCCCTTGTTTTTGTCCAATCTTCGTCAACAACTAGGTCAAGGAGTGACTCAGGATTCTTTTGAAAATGTTTGGCCCTCTGTCAACGAACTGAACATTTGATCGAATCCGGGTTAAACAGAGCAGCTCGTACCTTGACCTGGACATCAGTCGTGTAAGCTACCAGTAGCTGGGTCAGTGTACCCCGTGATGTACCAGCATGTTCTTTGAGTGTGGTACGGATCTTGGTGGCAGACATTGATTGCTGTTGGCCCTCGTGGTTGTTGGGTACACAGCTTGTTACAATCTAGATCTAAAAAAATAAATACAACTTTGATTACGTGGTATATGACTTAAAACACAATTAAGGCAGAATACAACATGACCAAAATGAATCGCATCTAAATAACGAATGAATAATTTTGCTAGGTGTTGAACAAATGAACATGATTCTTTTGATGCTAAAATATATATACGCATGTATAATTTTATGTTTTTTGCTTAATGGATGAAGGTAGTACATTCTATATTTGTTTACAAATGTTATCATTCTAATATGTTCTTTCCAATTAAATCATCATATATTATCAACCCCCAAAAAGTCAGATATTGAGATAACATCAAACATATAAACAAGTTTTGCTAAATATTTTTGCAATTTGTTATCTGGGTATTTTTTTTCAAAATCATTATTTATGCTTTGTATACCCAAATGTTTTTTTAAATTTAAATCGGAGTAACCTTTGTATAGTTGATGTCATACATTAATATCAGTTATTTTGCTAGAGTTCAAATAACATAGTTCATCATTTAGAACTAGATCCGGAACGGTATCCGGGCATTTTGCCAACCCCCATTTTGCCAACGGACACTGTGCCAACCACCATTTTGCCAAAGGACACTGTGCCAACCACCATTTTGCCAACGGACACTGTGCCAACGATCATTTTGCCAAACACCAAATTTGGGCATTGGTAAAATGTCCCGTATTCAACTGTGATACTCACCTCAATATGTGTTGTTAATTTCACAGTACAGTGATGCTCCAGTAACACTCGTGCCATGTAAAAACACATAACTTTCAGAAAAAAGATAGTAATTTATTTTCTTCCTGTCAGACAAAGACGGACACAAAGAGCAATTTGAGTTTTTAACTACTCTGTAGATTTTGTTGGACACATACCACATCTACAATCCGTCCGCCATTACCCACATAAAGAGTCCCTAGAATAGTGATGAATGCGCGTTATGAGTTGGTAGATCAGAGGCCACTGGTGCAAGGAGACGAAGGAACGCAGAAAGAGGCGCGCCTGTGTCGGCGCCATGGAGGAGATACTGCTAGACTGCCGCCAAAGAGTATTAATATACAGCTTCATTCTTCGGAACCAACTGTTTCACGAACAGTCGATGCTAGAGCGGACAGTTTAACTGAAAGCATATCAAAGAATCCTTCATAAAACTGCACATACAATCAAACATCGCTTGATTGTAACTATTCATAAAGTTCACATTTCTTTTCGAACAATGTCCGCCAATAGACATATTGCGATGTTGAGACGCATGTAAATAGGTGTGTTGTAACACAGCGCGGGATCCGTTTTTAGAACTGCTCCACGCGCTATACATTTCAAAGGAAGACCTATTTAAATCAACACCATCTCCACTTCTACAGGACGTAATCAGTCAAGCAGCAACTACTGCGCGACAACTATTCATTCATCAAATTCTACATTGTCTGTGGCCAGGTGCTCATTTATTTACCTGAATGAATTTGCCCAGGAGTTGAGTGAACCCGTCTACACGCATACGCTCATACGCGCACGCGTGCACGCACACACGCACACACATTTGGCGCTGTATTGGATCCAATCAAATCAACTAATCGCATCATATTCGTCGCAGTTAACTACAGTAAGGGTACAACTTTGTTCTCAAAGTAATGTCAAATTTTCCAACTCGTAAGCATCGTGTAATTATACTAGGAATTCCTAAATTATGAACAATACGCGCATTTGGAAAATAATTATGGGCAAACCAGCAGTATCGTCGAAAAAATGACAGAAATAGGCGACTGTATTATATTAACAACAATCGTCATTCACATTACTTCATATCGACTTAACAGTTGGCGATGTCTAACTAGATAGGCCACTACGACAGACAACCGGCGCCACATGATGTATGAGAAACGACAAAGTGAGTCACCCAGGCCGACAGATCACCAAGGAAAAACGGTGCTAACACAGTGGCATTGAATGCAAAGCAATTTATGCATACCGCTCAGGAGAAATTTGTCTAGGAAGTAACATCTGGAACAGGGAAACGTTAAATTTACATTTGGATGAACAACAGTATTG
>BSQZ01000029.1:357500-370000 GCA_033239005.1 Lamellibrachia satsuma
GACTATGCACCTAAAAGACATAATAAAAACTAGACACATGCAACTAAAATAGAATATCACGCTAGTGGTTTACAATGAATGTGTTCTAAAAGTTGGAGAACCTGGTCATTTCTTCGAATGACCGAGGGTTAACTTGTTAACCAGCGCGACAGATATGCGCATGCGCAGTTCTATGAAATCCCGGTGAACTAGACGTAAGTATTAAGGGAGGCCGGCTGAAAAAAACATGTTATTTTGCCAGAAAGAAGACTAGTTTAATAATAAAAACACCAACATATGTTACTTGGACGCAAGCAGCATGGGCATACCGTACTGGCAAGAATAGGAATAGGTGGAAACGAATACCGCACTCTTGACGGAGAGTTACCCAACGGCACATGAAATGAAAATGTCTGTTCAAAAAGGTTTACCTAGTAAACCACTGGTGTGATATTCTTAATTCTAGTTACAAATGGTTAAGTCTTAGTAACTCTTATAGGTGCATAGGCCGAAAACCATGCCTTTTTTCGCTTTAACATTTCAAGGAGTAACAGATTTACTAATACGTTAGGCAGACGATAGTACATGCACGTTATGAGTGAATATAATTATACATGCCAGATCGGATATGATGGATCCTAGATTTGGCCAAAGGGATAGACGTGAACAATGTGAAAAATGGAAAAAAAGGTATCACAAGAGTGCTGTCATAAACTACACTATACAGAAGGAATGCGGACTTGGAACACGAACACATAGTTAACACGTACAATAATATAGAATACACGTAGAAGCATATAGTTCAGACCCTTGACATTTAGACATGGACAAGATTGACCAGTGTGTACAACACAATCACGTGTGTGTACATCGAGCGCAGATCACGTATTAATACGCATTTGCCGTCTAACTGCACTATTTTCCACATAGATGAGGCGCGTTATTGGGACTGGTTTCATTTCTTCCACCAGTGACCGCTCTTGCAGGAATGATGACGACATATTACTAACCTTGACCTGAGCAGAACAACCGGAAGCACAGCGCTGTATATGGTCAGTTGCTAAGATTGTTATTTAAAAGTTGGAGTGTCGCCAGCTTTGTCAATGAAAATAAAAACTTCACCAACAAGGAAATTTCAACTTTTCCTCCTGTAGGCCTAAGGGATGAGATTTAATTACGCAGATAGAAACATATTTATTTCATAGGAAACTGTTTTCTAAAGAAGGATGCAAGACAAATGGAGAGAGTAGGCTGCCAATAGGGAGAAGTGGAAATATATAACAGCTGGAGCGGTGCAGCAATACATGAAGTAGCCCCACTCTTAAATGAAGGGAGCAAGGAATTGGGTAAAAGCTCGGACGGTGCAGCAGTACATGAATTAGCCTCACTCTTAAATGAAGGGAGCAAGGAATTGGGTAAAAGCTCGGACGGTGCAGCAGTACATGAATTAGCCTCACTCTTAAATGAAGGGAGCAAGGAAAGGGGTAACAGCTGGGACGGTGCAGCAGTACATGAAGTAGCCTCACTCTTAAATGAAGGGAGCAAGGAAAGGGGTAACAGCTGGGGCGGTGCAGCAGTACATGAAGTAGCCTCACTCTTAAATGAAGGGAGCAAGGAATTGGGTAAAAGCTCGTACGGTGCAGCAGTACATGAAGTAGCCTCACTCTTAAATGAAGGGAGCAAGGAAAGGGGTAACAGCTGGGACGGTGCAGCAGTACATGAAGTAGCCTCACTCTTAAATGAAGGGAGCAAGGAAAGGGGTAACAGCTGGGGCGGTGCAACAGTACATGAAATAGCCTCACTCTTAAATGAAGGGAGCAAGGAAATGGGTAACAGCTGGGGCTGTGCAGAAGTACATGAAGGGAGCAGGGAAATGGGTAACAGGTGGGGCTGTGCAGCAGTATATGAAGTAGCCTCACTCTTATATGAAGGGAGCAAGGTAATGGGTAACAGCTGGGGCTGTGCAGAAGTACATGAAGGGAGCAGGGAAATGGGTAACAGCTGGGACGGTGCAGCAGTACATGAAGTAGCCTCACTCTTAAATGAAGGGAGCAAGGAAATGGGTAACAGCTGGGGCTGTGCAGCAACACATGAAGTAGCCTCACTCTTAAATGAAGGGAGCAGGGAAAGGGGTAACAGGTGGGCTGTGCAACAGTATATGATGTAGCCTCACTCTTAAATGAAGGGAGCAGGGAAAGGGGTAAGAGCTGGGGCTGTGCAGCAATATATGAAGTAGCCTCACTCTTATATGAAGGGAGCAAGGAAATGGGTAACAGCTGGGGCTGTGCAGCTGTACAGATGTATCAGATCTTGGTCGCAGATACTAATTGCTGTTGGCCCTCGTGGTTGTTGTGTACACAGCTTGTTACAGTCTGCATCTGGAAAAATAAATACAACTTTGATTACGTGGTATATGACACACAACATGACCAAACTGAATCACATCTAAAAAACAAATAAATAATTTTTGCTAAGTGTTCAACAAATGAACATGATTCTTTTGATGTTAAGATATATATATATATATATATATATATATATATATATATATATATATATATATATATATATATATATATATATATATATATATATATATATATATATATATATATATATATATATATATATATATATATATCATATATATAAATAGAACAATCGTTAGTAAAACAAGACTGCTGAGCTCTTATCAGTTGACACATGATAAAGTGATGCAGGCATGGACTAGTGACATTCATGCTGCTGCACGGCAAGAACCCACTGGAGGCCCAGTGTTTATACTGTACAGCACCCAGTCTTCATCATATATCTATAGATATACAGTACTAATAAGAGATTATTACTACATAGCTATATATACCTAATACCTTATTACGTGCACAATCTATCCATGCACCTTGTATATTAAATATCACAACATATTAACTATAACAGTAGCACCACTAAACATGATCGAAACTTAACTTTCTGAAGTGCTCTATACATGTATTAGCTAATGACTACAAGTAGTCAAAATCTCATTAAGCCCTGCTGGACATTCTTCTCTAAGGTCCCAAATATATTCTTTTCCCATCTTCCAACACATTCCCCAGCTGCTCCATCACAGCTATTTCCACCTGCAGATCAAGATCTTTCTTGAATGTTATCTGGCCAACTTGCCCAAGGACACGCCTCATGTAAAGAAATGTGCTCTCTCATTTAAGCTTTCAATTGTTTTAGTAGGCAACTTTTCACATATTTTGTCAAACAAATGCATAGAATGCAATGAATGTTGCAATGTGTACAGAATGAGTTACATGATAGTGGTTCATACAACGAAGAAAAGGCAAACGACGACCAAAAAGGGAGAGCCTCATTAAATGCAGATGACTTAATAAAGAAAAAAATCTTATTAATGAGCTGACATCTACTAGAGTTTAAAAAAGAGTTACAAATATGCATACACGCACGCACACATTATTTTTAAAACTTAATCCTACCCCTATGACATTTTATGTTGCACCCAATCAATGTGACTACTGGGAAACACTTAATGTACGCTCCCCCAAGAAAAACAAACGTATCTGTAATATATTGATATTTCAGAACATTTTCGAAACTGTTACATTCATTCACATATTCACTAACACAGCACAAACATTTGCGACATAAATTACCTGAAAATAACTTCTGTCGATTCGTACATCTGTAAGTCATACAGGAAATAACTATATTCATTGTCCCACAACTTTCTCCAGCAAGCATCCAAAATGTTTGTCTTTAAGAGTTTAACACTAATGCACGATGCTCACTCCAGTATGAACAACCCAACTGCCCACACTTATAACACAACTGCTGGGACCACCCTCATCCAAATTATTTATCAGTCTGGTGGCCATGCCCCATAAAGAACAAATGACAATGACAAATCTTCAAGTTAATTGGTTCCTAGTGTCATCGTCACTGGCTATTAGCCCGATAAGTTAATAATTCTCTGGTAGCCACCTCATCTTCATTGCTTTTGTTTGCCTTATATTGTACATGATGATGGTGAGGAAGAAATAAATTAACTTACTTACTTACTTACTTATATATGTTAGACAACTATTTGTAGCATGCTATGTTCACACTATAAACAGTACTACCCTATGTGTCATGCAGTGGATGCAACTGTTTCTGCCGTGCAATGAAATGCCGGCCAGTGGTCCACAACCCCTTCACTGCAGTGAGCTGGCTTGTCGCACATGTTTATAGGGGAGGGGGGTGATTAAAGATGTAACTCCATTATATATATATATATATATATATATATATATATATATATATATATATATATATATATATATATATGCATGTATAATTTTAGTTGACTTTTGTTTAATGGATGAAGGTAGTACATTCTCTATGTGTTTGTATCACATTAATATGTTCTTTCCAATTAATTCGTCATCTATTATCAATCCAAAAATGTCAGATATTGTGAAAACATCAAACATATAAACAAGTTTTGCTAAATATTTTAGCAATTTGTTATATTGGTTATTTTTTTAAATCATAAATTATGCTTTGTATACCCAAATATATATGTTTTTAAATTTAAATCGGAGTAACCTTTGTATAGTTTATGTCATACATTAATATCAGTTGTTTTTTGCTAGAGTTCAAATAACATAGTTCATCATTTCGATCTAGACCGGAACGGTATCCGAACATTTGTCCAACCCCCATTTTGCCAACGGACACTGTGCCAACCACCATTTTGCCAAACACCAAATTAGGGCGTTGGCAAAATGTCCCGTATTCAAATGTGATACTCACCTCAATATGTGTTGTTGATTTCACAGCACAATGATGATTCATTAACACTCATGCTGTGTAGATCACATAACTTTTAGAAAAAAAATACTGAAAGCAGATACTCCTCAATTTTGGCCCAGCCTGGAGAATGATTTAGAAATGTTGGTATGTTGCAATCGAATGAAAAATCTAATGAAGTAGTAAATAAAACATTAATTTTACAAACGTATCCCATGTGAAAGTACTCGGGTAAACAACACTCATTAAACAACCACGGATGTAGTCATTTTGAGTTATTTTCTACCTGTCGGACAAAGACGGACACAATGAGCTATGTGATTGTTGAATACGCTGTGTCTTATGTTGGACACATATCACATCTACGATCCGTCCGCCATTACCCACATCAAGTGTCCCTAGAATACTGATGAATGCACGTTATGAGTTGATAAATCAGAGGTCACTGATGCAAAGAGGCAAAATAACTTGTCAGCACCTGGGAGGAGATACTGCCAGACTGCCCCCAAAGTTAGCGTTTTACTATAGAGATTCATTCTTCAGAATCAACTGTTTAACGAACAGATGAAAATCGCTGCTAGAGCGGACAGCTTAACTGTTGTAACACAGCGCGGTATATGTTTTAGAACTACTCGATGCGATCTACTTCTCAAAGGAAGACCTATTTAAATCAACACCATCCCCATTTCTACGGGACGCAATCAGTCAAGCAGCAACTACTGCACGACAACTATTCATTAATCAAATTCTACATCGTCTGTGGCCAGGTGCTCGTTTATTTAGCTGAATAAATTTGCCCAGGAGTCGAGTTGACCCGTCTACACGCATACGCGCATGCGCGAACGTGTGCACGCACGCACGCACGCACGCACGCACGCACGCACGCACGCACGCACGCACGCACGCACGTACGCACGCACGCACGCACGCACGCACGCACACACACACACACACACACACACACACACACACACACACACACACACACACATTTGGCGCTGTATTTAATCCATACACATCAATTAACCCCATCATATTCGTTGCAGTTAACTACAGTAAGGGTACAACTTTGTTTTCAAAGTAATGTGAAATTAACCAACTCGACAGCATCGTGTAATTATATTAGGAATTCCTAAATTATATACTTGAACGTACATTTCTAAGGGACATTGCGCGCATTTGGACAAAAATATATGGGGAAACCTGCAGTATCGTCGGAGAAACGACAGAGATAGGCGACTGTACAAATTAACAGTTGGCAAAGCCTGACTAGATGTGCCACTACGACAGACAACCAGCGTTCCCAGCCATGAGATGGGTCACTCGGCGCCACATGATGTATGAGAAACGACAAAGTGAGTCACACAGGCCGACAGATCACCAAGATAAAAAGGTGCTAACTCAGTGGCAATCACACACGCACAGGACGACATGTCTCCAAGACAAAATAGTGCTAACACGGCGGCAGTCAATGCAAAGCAATTTATGCATGTCGTCCAGTACAGGTTTGTCTATGAAATAACCTCAGGAATAGAGAAACGCTCACATTACATTTGGGTGAACATTACCGAATTCGGTCTAGGCAAGCACGGTAGTCTGCAATTTCGGATAACAGAATCAGCCGCTTAGTAGGATCAAATACATTGACGAAGACGGAATCATTCCCCATTCCCATCCTCCGCTAAAGTGATTAACCCGCTTAAAAGAATCAAATTATGATGAGCCTACGTGATTCTATTAAGCGGAGTCAACTGTTTATCCAAGAGTGAAAACCACATGATGTTTTTATAACATTAAAAACAATTTCGCAAGCACATCGAACTCCTCCGTGCGCGTCGCTCTCTCTCTCTCTCTCTCTCTCTCTCTCTCTCTCTCTCTCTCTCTCTCTCTCTCTCTCTCTCCCTTTGACAGTGATCCTGACATTGCCACTGGACGTAGGTAGAAACGACAACACCTCTGGAGAATATCCTTTGCCCAATGACCCGGCTTCTTTATGCGGTTTGGAAATATGTAGGATGGCAACTTGGAATGGCTACAACTAAGTCGCTGATCCTGATGAAGACACGTTCACCGATGGAGATAATAGCTGGGTTCTCTCTCACACACACGCACACGCACAAGCACACCCACACGCACACGCACACGCACACGCACACGCACACGCACACGCACACGCACACACACACACACACACACACACACAAACACACAACACACACACACACACACACACACACACACACACACACACACACACACACACACACACACACACACACACACACACACACACACACACACACACACACACACACACACACACACACACACACACACACGCACACGCACACGCACACGCAAACGCAAACGCACACGCACACGCACACGCACACGCACACACACACACACACACACACACAAACACACACACACATACAGTCACACAGTCACACCACACGCACACGCACACGCACACGCACACGCACACGCACACGCACACGCACACGCACACACAGTCACACACTGCCTGAAAGCACTAGGAGCGGCTTTCAGACATTGACAACTATGTAGCTGCTGATTGATGCGTTCATAACAAGGAAAGGTTACAGTGACACGTATTCAGCGGAGGGCACAGTGACACGTATTCCTCTCGGTGGAGAACGCAGCTTTATGATATACATCTGTTTTGTAGAACATTAAGGAGTGCTGAATAGCTAACTAATTAATTTTCACATTTGAAGGAGTAACCTATTTAATATCACCATACACCAATCAAAGTGTGTAGAATTATAGAATAACAAAACGTACAAACCAAGGACAATACAATAGTACAACCTAACAAGAAAACACCGAATCCGAACCTACTAAAATCAATATTTTAATGTGTTGGTGAAAATCCTAATTAATGTTCTCAACTGAGACGTTAATGCGAAGTGTTATTTATTTTCTCGACGCTGACTTGTTTATAAACCAACACGTCCACACTAGATGTGTCGTTAGTCTTGTCACTTTAAACAATTCCCTTAATATTTCTAGCGACGTTTGATTCCATCCATTATGACTGTCGTTCTGTAGGAAAGGCATTATAAATCTTATAAGAAATATATCTAGGTAGAATCAATCTCTAGCAAACCGTCTGCATAAAGTGGATTACCCCTGCCTACATTCGTTCATTCACCACTTGTGTGTCACGCCTACACCGACGAGCATACACTACACCGGCCAGTCTACACCTGTATGTGACGCTTGTGCGTTGCGATGACCTCTCACCCTGATGAGAAACATGATGTGTTTAGAGCAATAAAATGACAGTGAACCAGAAGACGGATGGTCGTGGGGCGACTCTCTGTCGGTGAAGGGTCAGTCATGTCGCGGCACAACCTTACACGGGCCCAGCATGCTGTGTCTGCCAGACTTCGAACATTGCATTGACACATACAGGACTTTCTGGCGATGAGCCAGTGAACTTGACATTTGACTTACCTGATATTAGGGGACCCTGACATTAACCATGGACTGAGTACGCCTTTCGACGTGTTGCGTTAGTAAAAAGGACAGTCAATATATATATATATATGTATATATATATATATATATATATATATTCCACAGGCTTCCTGGTTGCAGGTGGTGGCTCAACCCCCACTAAAGGGCTGCGCAACATTTGGCCGAATACACACGGTGCTCCAGGCAGTACTATTGAAATCCCGCATAGGCTAACGAAATAGCTGGATCCAGTAGGCAATCGCGAAAATACTGGCGCTTGTTTTGACTGTCCATGGTTAATTAATTGGGAATTTGTCAATTAAATTAAGTTAAGTTAACCCCTTTTGGTAAAATTAATTAATTAAGTTAACCTTTTCTGGAAAGATTAATTAGGTTAAATTTAATTAATTTTGTTAACTCAATTAACAATTGAAATTTAAATATGCCTCGTATTAATACGCATTTGCCGTTTCGATGCTCTATATCCCCCTTAGAAGATGTGCGTCATTGCGACTGGTTTCATCGCGACAACCAATGACCACTGTTGCGGGAATGATAATAATAATAATTAACTATGGCGTCTATATCCTCAGGAACCTGAGCTCAGAGGCGCAAAAAAACAGAATAATAAAGCATAATCGTGAACAAGGACGCGCAAAAGTCAGTATCAGAACGAGGGACAACCGAACATTTATGGTGGAAATGCAATTTTTATCAAAACAGTTTTATAAAAAAATAGCAATAGTTTCAGATGTTTTCAAAGTGATAGGGAGTTAATTCCAGACCATAAGCGCAGCGACAGAGAAAGTTTACCCAACTTAAGTTTTGTTTTAGATACAATAAGTTGGTGTGAAATTTATGTGATCTTAGCTGCCTAGGGATATTTGTAAGATGCAGGATACTAGCCACGTAGGGTGGTTGTTGTGTAGGTTGAGCACGATATGTAAGACAGCAGTGGACAGCTTAAATTCAATTCGATAAGAAACTGGAAGCCAGTGCAACTGTTTAAGAAGTGGTAGTGATGGTGAAAACCGAGGTGCCCTGAGAACCACACGTGCTACACAATTTTGTACTCGTTGGAGTTTAGCCAAGTCTCTTTTAGCAATGTTATTTAGTAGTGAATTACAATAGTCAAGGCGGCTACTAATTAATGCTACTGATATTGTTTTAGCAGTAGATATAGATATGTGACGCCGAAATCGACGAAGATCACGAATATGATAAAAAAAGGATTTACATACTTGAGAAATATGCTGGCGAAAGTTGAAGTCACTATCAAAGATAACACCTAGATTGCGAACAGTATCTGATGGGAATGTATCACTGCCAAGTAGTTTAACTGTAAAATGGTTGATGACTCTATTTCGTTGTTGTTTAGTGCCAATAATAATAATGTCTGTTTTTATCTGGATTAAGCTTTACCTTACTTGATTCCATCCACAACAAGATATCAGTGAGACAATCACGTAAAGTCGAAACAGATTCTTGTGCATTTGATTGTGAAAGTGATATGTAAACCTGTGTGTCATCAGCACAAAGGTGATGACTGAGATTATGATTAGTAATGACTTGGCTGAGCGATGTAGTATATCAGCTGAACAGAACAGGGCCAAGGACGGATCCTTGCGGCACTCCAAATGGCAGGTGTTGTGGGCAAGATAATGTGCCAGATATGTTAATATTTTGATATCTGTCTGAAAAATATGATTTGAACCACCGAAGAGCTGGGCCAGAAATGAAATCTGTGGAGCTACGCCAGAAATGAAATATGTAAAACGATTAAATGATCAATTGTATCGAAAGCAGCTGAGAGATCAAGTAAAGCGAGTGCTGTGACTTTGCCATTGTCCATGTTAGAAGAGCTGTTTCGGTAGAGTGGAATCGTTTATATGCAGACCATTTGATAAGTGATGGCTGTAAATGTGTTCATAAAGGCAGTTAGCAACCACTTTTTCCAATATTTTTAACAGAACACTGAGATTGGAGATAGGACGATAATTCTTTAGGTCATTTTTGCACAAAGTTTGTTTTTTAATAAGAGGATTTACAAGAGCTTGTTTGAAATCCCGTGGAACAACTCCACTCTGCATTGAAAGGTTTATGATAGTAGTAATGGGAAAGATGAGTTCATCGATACATCTTTTTAGTAGAAGTGTTGGAAATGGGTCAATATCACACGATTTGTTACGATATTTTTTAATAATAATGAGAACTTCATTAGTAGTTGCATGTATGAAACTCTGTAGTGTTTTTTTTTCAGAAAGTGGCGGTTCAGGGAAACCATAGTCATTATTTTGAAAAAGAACTACACAATGTATCCAATGATGAAGACATATCACCAACCTTGACCTGAGCAGAACAACCAACAGCACAGAGCCTTATATTGTCAGTCGACAAGACTTTTTTAAGAAAAGGAGTGTCGCCAGTTTTCTCAGTGAGAATAAAAAGCGTCGTTAACAAGAAAGTTTAAACTTTTCCGCATTTAGGCCTGCGTCATCAGATTTAATTACGCAGACAAAAACATTTGTGAAGCTGTTTTCTAAAGAGGGATGTAAGAGAGACGTAGGGGGGTGACAAGGAGAAGGCTGCCAGTAGGGGGAAGTGAAAAACGATAACAGCTGGGGCAGTGCAGCAATACATAAATAGCCTCACCCCTTTGTAAACGGGGCAAGGAAAGGGATAACAGCTGGGGCGGTGCTGCAGTACATGGACTAGTCTCACTCCTTTATAAAGGGAGCAAGGAAAGGAAGAACATGAACAATAATCAAGGACATAACCTCCAAGACAAAACCCCCTAAATCATTAACATTCATAAACAAATATATTATGTATATAGTATTTGTGGGTTTTTAGCACAAAACTAATATGCAACATACATGAAAACAGCAGAAAAGAAACATTGTAGTTTTAATGTAAAACACTTGTATTCAATCTAGCAGCCTGACAGCACGACTGACTGAATATTCACATATGACTGAGTGAAGTCACAGTTCTCATACCCTGAGCGTATGATTACAATGAAACCGATTGTCACAGTTTATTTCCACCGAATACAGTGTTCAATCCCTTTGACTGCTTCCTGTATGGTTTTGCGGCCACCGCGTCAGTCTGCACACATATTGTACAGTCTGAATTGCATGTGTGCAGTGTGGCGGCAAATACGTTTCTGCGGTGGCTCACCCACTTCGATCACGGAGTACAGCTGTGGCAACCATGGCCTGGTCTTTCCTTATACTGTCTATGGCACACCAAAGCGTTGGATGGCTTGACGATCCTTAGTGTAGGAATTATTAAAATCTCCGCAAATGTTGTTTGTACGGGATCCTCCGTTTAGTCTGATGTTGTGCACATTCCAGATTGACGGACAAAGGTGGGTGGCAAGCGACGCATCAGCCCAGGGAAACAAAACCATCTGGCCGTACTGGAAGCTGAATTCAGCGGATTGACCCTAAAATGTTTGTGCTATTGATGTAGTCGAGCAGTGGTTCTAGGCCTTTGGGGATGTTTCCTTCAGGGAAGCTAGGATATCAGGCACATCATCCACAGGCAGAAACGTTAAGCCATCCAACATGCCCCAGAACAGATTCACATCATCTTCTTCACGGTAGCGTTGCACTAGGCCAACACTCTGGACTTTTATTCATGTGTTTTGTGTGAGGTGGTTAAAACCATCCGTGGATGTCTACCATATGAATTGAGATGAGAGGCGACTGGTGCAAGGAGGCAAAGGAACGTAGAAAGAGGCGCGTGGGTGTTGGTGCCTGGGAGGAGAAACTGCTACACTGTCCCCCAAAGAGTATAAATATAGAAATTCATTCTTCGGAACCAACTGTTTAACGAACAGTCGCTGCTAAAAACGGACATTTTAAATGAACGAATACTAAAGAATCATTCATAAAACTGCACATACAATCAAACATCGCTTGTATGTAACTATTCATCATGTTCACATGTATTTTCGAACATTGTCCGTCAATATACATATTGCGATGTTGAGATGCATGTAAACAGGTGTGTTGTAACACAGCGCGGTGACCGTTTTTAGAACTGCTCCATGCGCTACACATTTCCAAGGAACAACTATTTAAATCAACACCATCTACACTTCTACTACGCGACAACTATTTATTCATCAAATTCTACATTGTCTGTGGCCAGGTACTCATTTATTTAGCTGAACGCATTTGCCCAGGAATCGAGTGAACCCGTCTACACGCATACGCGCATGCGCGCACGCG
>BSQZ01000029.1:375000-380000 GCA_033239005.1 Lamellibrachia satsuma
TCATGTAAAATAGTATACAGTAGAACCCTAGATGAACGACCACCCTGATCAGCGACCACCCGGCAAACGCGACCAACGACCAGGGCAGTTCGAATTTTACCCCTTATTTGGCACTATACTATTATTCAATTTAAACATTTGTGCCAGCCTATATTCTCCGATAATCGTGGCAAATGATGCAGGGCGTAATTTTTTTAGGAGAGCAATCCCTCTCACTCCCTAGCTAGCGCTAATCAATTATCCATAGAGCAATTTACCGCTCGCGCTAAAATCACTTGCTCCCGTCTAGAGTTGCGTGTGGCTCCCTCTGACGGCTTTCATCCTATCGAACGACAGTCGTAAATTTAACGGGATCCCGTGCTTCTGAGGATCCTACGTTAGACCGTTAGAATTCCATGATTATATGAATCCGTCAGAATCCTTAGTTCTCGGGACCACGACAAGGTATATTATTAATTTAAACGTCTTTATCATCGCGTAAACCGACCGTAAATGGCCGCCGTGCGCAGCGCCTCAAACCGGTCGTAACCGGCTGGCGGCGGTTTCCCCGAAACGGGCTTGCGTATTCAGTTCAATAAAACTTTAATGTCCATTTAAAAATGGAAAATTCCCCGGTTTTTTACAGATGTAAAATGCAGTTACTATATCTGCGGTGACACGAATATGCACAAAGTTTATACATGGACTGTCAAGGAACAACACAAAAGTGGTCGAGGTGTTGTGCCAACTGAAGCATGAGCTTGAGTTGGAGCACCTGGAGAAGTGCTCCAAGCAGATGACCTTTGGCGACTTCTTCTGCAAGAAGCAGTGAGATTTGATGCGGGACACTGGACGAGAAGTGTAGTTTGATGCTGGACACTGGACGAGAAGTGTAGTTTGATGCTGGACACTGCAGATAGTCACTGTGGACGAATGGTGTAGTTAGATGTAGGACACTGCATTGTATATATGTTTATGCACATTTCATGCACTGTGCATATGTTGTTTAGTTTTATTAGTTCTACCTGCCTTTTTGATGTACAAATGACTTGTGTTTTTCTTTATAGGGCTGATACATCAAAATAGCTCAACCCCTCACGAGAGACCACTGCTCTTTTAAGACCGTTTCACTCCGATTTTGTGGGTGGTCTTAAATGGGGGGTTCTACTGTTAAAATACAAGCAAAGAAAATCAACATGGATTACACTTGGCTTGTTCAAATCAATACGATAGAGAGACAAGTTACATAAGACACTAAAATAACACTGATTCACAAGAATATTCTGCAATTCGAACTAATCTGACAACGTACAACAGCATATTTAAATAGTATACGTACAACCAAACAACTGCCTTATGAATCTTGTTTTAACTAATTCACAAATAATATTAAAAAAACATGGGAAACAATAAATGATGTTCTGTATAGAATCCTTGGAAAGAACACTTTCCCTAAATCCTTTATATATAAAGAAGAAGACGGTTATTGCAATCATATGTAATACCTTCTTTACCAATATTAGCCCAAATCTAGCCAAACAAACCAGTAATCCTATAAATCAAACTTTCAGATACTACCTGAATCAGCATGATTTCTGAAACAATAGATAATATGAAACCAAAAACAAGTTGTGAGTATGATGATATTTCTTCACAATTATTTAAATATGTGGTGATAAAATCATTAACACTAATTACGATCGGAACATAGCACTGAATCAGCTGCCCTTGAATTAACCTGGAATGAACCTTTCCAAAGCATTTGATACCCTAGATCATAAGATATTGCTAGATAAATTAGAATATTATGGCGTAAAAGGATATATTTAAGTTTAATTGGAAATTATCTAACGAATAGAAAACAATATGCTGAAATAGAGGATATTAAATCAGAAATGCTTAATATTTCTAGAGGCGTACCTCAATGTTCGATTCTAGGCCCATTATGGATTATTAAATATATTATTGACTTTAACAAGGCCAGTCAAAAGTTTAATTTCATAATGTATGCCGATGATATTACCCTCCCAGGTACACTTGACTCAGTTTCCACGTATGAACAAAATGGAAACGTAGAATTTGATATAAATACAAAATTGAACAAAATTAGTGAATGGCTAAAACAAAACAAATTGTCTATTAACCTAAACAAAACTAAGTACATGCCTTTTAAAACATTCAGAAGAAAAAGTGTGACTTCCCCATTTCTTCTTCTTCCCCTTGCTCCCTTTCGGGGTGGGGTCCAAGTCACTTGGTAGCTTCTTCCACTTTCGTTATTAACTCTCTCCATATCCCTCTGTCTTCTGCGATGGTTGACCGTTCGTACCTGCCCATTCAAGATCTCGTTCTTTCCATTGCAGCTTTGGTCTTCCTCGTCTTCTTCTGCCACCCTCTTCTGCTTTCCGTACTCTTTCTGTTTTCGCCCATTCTTTGAACATATCCTGCCAATCTCATTCTGCTTCCGACTACTTTCATCTTTAGATGCAAATTTCTTCTTTCAATTTCTTCCTTCTATCTTCTTGTGTTACGTTGCATATTCTTCGGACCCAGTTTTTGTCTGCTATCTGTATCTTCTCCTCCTGTCTCTCTGTCAGTGCCAGTGTTCCCAACCCGCATATACAGGTTGGTACCACGCAGGCTTCCAACACTTTTCCTTTTAGTTGTTTCTTCAATAAATTTTCTGTCCCACATAATGCCTTTCACTCTCCTCCACACTGCTGCTCCTGCTAGCACCCTCCCCCTCTGTATTTCCTTACTACTTCCTCCATCCTCCCACGCGGTACCGCCCAAGTATACAAAACTGTTCACTTGTATGATGGTCTTTCCGTCAACAACTACGTGTAGATCCACCTCTTGTTCGCCTATACTAAGTGACATGGCATATAATTGGGGCTATAATTGGGTTTGTCTTCCAGTTTTTTCTTATTCTAGATCAATGTCTTCCATGACTAGTAGACTTGATCTGCCCATGGTTCGAACTCGGAGTTGTCCTTCTCCTAGACCCACTGCCTGCCAAGTCTAATGGGTTGGGTCTACCCAGGTTATAGAATCAGAGTTGTCCTTCTCCTAGACCGACTGCCTGCCAAGGCAAGTGAGTTGGGATTACCCAGGTTATATAATCAGAGTTGTCCTTCTCCCAGACCCACTGCCTGCCAAGGCTAGTGAGTAGGGTTACCCAGGTTTTAGAATCATAGTTGTCCTTCCTAGACCCACTGCCTGCCAAGGCTAATGAGTTGGGTCTACCAGGTTTTAGAATCATAGTTGTCCTTCTCCTAGACCCACTGCCTGCCAAGGCTAATGAGTTGGGTCTACCCAGGTTTTAGAATCAGAGTTGTCCTTCTCCTATACCCACTGCTTGCCAGGCTAATGAGTTGAGTCTACCCAGATTTCAGAATCGGAGTTGTCCTTATCCTATACCCACTGCCTGCCAAGGCTAATGAGTTGGGTCTACCCAGGTTTTAGAATCAGAGTTGTCCTTCTCCTATACCCACTGCTTGCCAAGGCTAATGAGTTGAGTCTACCCAGATTTCAGAATCAGAGTTGTCCTTCTCCTAGACCCACTGCCTGCCAAGGCTAATGAGTTGGGTCTACCCAGGCTTTAGAATCAGAGTTGTCCTTCTCCTAGACCCACTGCCTGCCAAGGCTAATGAGTTGGGTCTACCCAGGTTTTAGAATCAGAGTTGTCCTTCTCCTAGACCCACTGCCTGCCAAGGCTAATGAGTTGGGTCTACCCAGGTTTTAGAATCAGAGTTGTCCTTCTCCTAGACCCACTGCCTGCCAAGGCTAATGAGTTGGGTCTACCCAGGTTTTAGAATCAGAGTTGTCCTTCTCCTAGACCCACTGCCTGCCAAGGCTAATGAGTTGGGTCTATCCAGGTTTTAGAATCAGAGTTGTCCTTCTCCTAGACCCACTGCCTGCCAAGGCTAATGAGTTTGGTCTATCCAGGTTTTAGAATCACAGTTGTCCTTCTCCTAGACCCACTGCCTGCCAAGGCTAATGAGTTTAGTCTATCCAGGTTTTAGAATCAGAGTTGTCCTTCTCCTAGACCCACTGCCTGCCAAGGCTAATGAGTTGGGTCTACCCAGGTTTCAGAATCAGAGTTGTCCTTCTCCTAGACCCACTGCCTGCCAAGGCTAATGAGTTGGGTCTACCCAGGCTTTAGAATCAGAGATGTCCTTCTCCTAGACCCACTGCCTGCCAAGGCTAATGAGTTTGGTCTATCCAGGTTTTAGAATCACAGTTGTCCTTCTCCTAGACCCACTGCCTGCCAAGGCTAATGAGTTGGGTCTACCCAGGTTTCAGAATCAGAGTTGTCCTTCTCCTAGACCCACTGCCTGCCAAGGCTAATGAGTTGGGTCTACCCAGGTTTTAGAATCAGAGTTGTCCTTCTCCTAGACCCACTGCCTGCCAAGGCTAATGAGTTGGGTCTACGCAGGTTTTAGAGTCAGAGTTGTCATTCTCCTAGACCCACTGCCTGCCAAGGCTAATGAGTTGGGTCTACCCATGTTTTAGAATCAGTGTTGTCCTTCTCCTAGACCCACTGCCTGCCAAGGCTAATGAGTTGGGTCTACCCAGGTTTTAGAATCATAGTTGTCCTTCTCCTAGACACACTGCCTGCCAAGGCTAATGAGTTGGATCTACCCATGTTTTAGAATCAGTGTTGTCCTTCTCCTAGACCCACTGCCTGCCAAGGCTAATGAGTTGGGTCTACCCATGTTTTAGAATCAGTGTTGTCCTTCTCCTAGACCCACTGCCTGCCAAGGCTAATGAGTTGGGTCTACCCAGGTTTTAGAATCATAGTTGTCCTTCTCCTAGACACACTGCCTGCCAAGGCTAATGAGTTGGGTCTACCCAGGCTTTAGAATCAGAGTTTTCCTTCTCCTAGACCCACTGCCTGCCAAGGCTAATGAGTTGGGTCTACCCAGGTTTTAGAATCATAGTTGTCCTTCTCCTAGACCCACTGCCTGCCAACGCTAATGAGTTTAGTCTACCCAGGCTTTAGAATCAGAGTTGTCCTTCTC
>BSQZ01000029.1:382500-485000 GCA_033239005.1 Lamellibrachia satsuma
AACACGTACCACCGTTTGACATCATTATTAACACAACAAACAACTTTAGAAAATAATGATCCCATCTGATCCTCGCAAATACTGGTTGCAATACCACTGATATAGTACTTTAATTATCCATTTATGAACATCCAGTTTAATTAGCTTTTGAAAGTAGATTGATGTGGTTCACACTGTCAAAATGTTTGGATGCATCCATGTAAGTCACATACATAAAAGAGCCATAAGTTATATACTACCCTTATGAGCTCTTTCAAACTAAATACATGTATCTGAATTCTGATGACGATCGCCTCTACTGCTATTAATAATAATTATAATAAAGCTAATAATCTTATTATATTCTAGCAAGTATATGTTTGTATGTCATGCTACTCTTCCCAGACGCTTTGCATCTCGGGGGCCAAACTTTTAGGGGTTCACCTACGACCCCACAGTCGGGTAGTCGGGTTTATTTTTTTCAAAATTCACCCCGACATAACCCTTCCTACGAACAATCGAAATACCCCGTGTAGTTATTACACACAATTGTCCGCAAAGCTAGGCGCACAATTACGTAATTACGCCACGTCGTGCGTCTTTTTTCGATTGTCTGCAAGACGTTATTATAACAGCCAGTATTACGTCGCAATTTTGAAGAAGAAACCATCAATATATAGATTGGCTGCACCATCTACCCAGGTATAGATGGATATTTCTGTGATGATGTTGTGTATTATGAAATATTACAGTAGTGTTCGAATTACCAAGTTATCCCGTCCGGAACATGAGCAGTTTTGCTAGTAATAATAATAATAATACTAACGATAATACAACAACATTTGTATGTTCCATTAATCTGGCCACTTTGGCCATTTACAGGCGATTTACAATACTAAAATATGTATGCGTGAATGTTAGATTTCAGAATGTATATTAAGACGTCTAAAGCATTAAAATAATATTGACAATAAATAAAAAATAACATTTCATATACTAGCTAAAATACAAGTTAAAGGTGAATACTAATAGTTAAAAGTGAAATGTTCGCATCGTTGAGGTAAACGTGGCATGAATCCGTATTGCAGTATGCAGCACGCATGACAATGGCAAATTGTTCTACATGCGGTGCTGCGTGTGAGAAAGCTCTGTCGCCTTGAGTACATAGGCAGCGTTAGTAGACTGGTTCGAGGAATTGGAAGTCAGACTGAAACGCTGTAGCTACGTTCGGTACATCTTTGTGATTATTTCGATCTTGCTACGACATATCGGGCACGAATCATGTTCGCTGTCCTTTATGTCGACGGCACAGTCGTAGCACAGAGCGACGTGTCCGCACGGAGACAGCACGCAGTCGACGCGGCGGTCCATACACACTTTGCACTCGTCGGGGTCGTGTTGGGAAACTCCGGACTCCGCCGATATATCAAGTCGTGACAGTTGGGTCTCGGTGGACTGTGACTTCACCACATTGTCGACAATACCTGTAAGATAACATAAAGGTCGTGATACGTGCACTGTCTACGTCGTGGTCAAATGTCTTGTGTTTCATTGCTCTTGCAGTGTTCGGCGTCACTCTCATTTGGCGAATTATCTGCTGCATTTCCACTTAGATTATATTAAAGGTATTTGTATTTATCGTTGAAAGAAATTAATTTGCGCTTGAACTTATTATTACTATTATTACTATTCTATACAAAATGAATCACTAAGCTATGTTGAACATACTTGGCTTGTTAAACAAAGTTTTGACAGTCTAACACTTCTGGACTTCACTTTTTCCTACAAGAAGTTGTGTTCGTTTGAAAGTAATTGAATTACCTACGTATTGATACGACACACGTTGGTGTATGTATTGTTGTCTAAAAAGCTGCTCGGATAACATTGTTTAATTCCCGAGAAGTTCATTGATCGCCAACTTGATTTTTAAATTATAAGACAACGAACCTGGAAAGGAGCTATACAATATTATCCAGTATCTCCTTACTATCTGAATTAATGTAGTACTTGATCACCAGGTGGACGTACGTGCATCTCATTTCTTCTGTGAAACATGGATTGGCCGGCTACAACGGACTTTAGTGCTAACGGAGTCTAAGCAAATTAGCATTAAAATGGGCCACATACGTAGAGAGGTAAGCCACTTACCACACAATTTAATAGCTTGTGCAGATCCATGGACATCAAAGAACATCCACATTGCCAACGTATTGTCAACGTGCATCAGTGTCGACATCTTGTGGCCATTCTTTTCATACTGAACTTCACCTAAAACAGCGCGAGATATTACGCATCAACACGCTAATGTTTCGAGCAGCCTGGCAGTATCTCCTCACACGTGCCTAGGCCTATTCACCTATCTATGTTCCTTCGTCTTATTAGACCATTGGCCTCCAATCTACTGCTTGGCGGTGTATTAAAAGCCCCCAAAGGTAGTTAATTAGGGTTAATTACCGGCGTGTTTTCTGCTCAGCCGATATGCTTTTCTACCAGTCGAAAAATGATGGAAACAGTGGGCGAATAGAGTGGTGAGCCACTCTCCAGAGGGCGGCACTGTGAGAAAGATGAAATGATAAATGTAATGGTGATGACTGTTGCGATTCGTTTTATTGCTCCATGGATGGGTGTTAGGTAGTGTCGTAATAAAGGACATTCAAATTTAAATACTTTTGTTGTAAATAGTGATACACAATGAATGCGGCGAATGTTTTGTCCTATTTATCGCCTGTTTTGTGCAGCTGCTCTCCCTTTACACCGCCCTAGGTGGAAATAATGGATTGCTGGGATCTCCTTATCCTATGTCAAATTACAAAAATGTTAACGATAAATCGTTTCGTTCAGAAGTCAACAATAAATTGCTTAGAAGGCAAAGCCCAAATTCAAAACAACATTTCAAATACCTTGGGGAGTCAGATGGAAACTGAGTTTGTCGTCAATTTGCGGCTTCAAGCAGACGTCTTTGTTAACAATCCAGTATTCGAGCCGGTCCAGCAGCAAGTCCGAGTCGTCCGGCAAATCTCCTGAGGTCAAGTCGGCCGGATCGCAGGTGGTCATTCCGAATGCGAGCCCACCAATGTAAACTCCGTCATCCGCTGGTAATATAGATGTTATCTGGATGACCAGCGTCTCGCCACACTGCACTGGTCGTTCAGTGAACGCGTACCCGTTGCTGAGTTTATTTGGCAGCCGCTGCGCAATGGTTTTATTCCGCGACATCAAAACATTGCGTCCTGTTATGGCGTGGAAGGGCAGTGTGATATCGTTCGGCGACGGTAGATGGCGTTGTTGCATGGATTGGGCAGTCGCACTAGATTGCGCTGATGTATGCGTTGCGCCATCTAACGGTGTCGCTGCGTTGCGTGTACCTGTACTCCCGTAATGTGTCGTTGAGGTGCTGCCACCTGACGGCCTACTACGGCCGCCGTTACCGTGGTGCGATAGCGACCTACTGATGTTGTGCGAGTGTCTTTCTTCTGAATCGAAACCAGTCATCCAATTACAACCTTATACATATTTCACATTTAACCAAATGTCAGTAAATCCAAATGAGACAAGTTTTCATAATTATGTGTGTTATCAGGAAGGGATGGATCGCAAATGAAACCATCTGATTCCCGAAGAAAATACATGTCAAACACTCCTTGTCTTGACCAAAGCCAGTCTTGACAAACAGTCCAACTTCCATAATTGTACATCATAGTCGTCAAATAAATGTCCCCTTTATATCGATATACAAAATGTAAATTTAAAGTTTGAACATTATGTGTTCATTAGCTACATTTCCCATAACATCACACAACGCTTAGTTAGCTCCACATCACACAAGCATTGACAAACTAAATATTAAAATATGTGAATGGCTCACCCACAAACTCCACCGAGATGGTGTTTGCATAGATATCAACAATGGCCCACACAGGGCCGTTTGTGTCGACCTCGCCAAAGAAATAGCCACTGTCCTCGCCGTTGACAGTGATCCTGACATCGCCACCGGACGTCATTTGAAAGGACAACACCGTGCCACATTCTGCAAATCTCTGGGGAATTTCCTTTGCCCAATAGCCAGGCTTCTTTACGAGGTCTGGTAATACGTAGGATGGCAACTTGGCACTTTTAAGTTTCGCTGGATCGTGCTTCGTGAACCCGAAGCGTGCGACACCTTTCCAGTTGGTCGATACGTCGTTGATCCTGATGGAGACAAGTTCACCGATGGAGACTGGTCGGTTGCTGAAGCAGATTCCCTTGCAATAATACATGGTTCTCGTGGCACGGCTCTTGTCTGCAGACAGCTTCACGTTACTGCCGCATGTAGAGTGGAAGAGTATTGGGGAGTGCTCGTGTAAGCCCGAGTGGGACCGACCTGAAAACATACAAAACCCTTGAGAGTTACTAAGACAGAACCATTTGCAACTACAATCAAGAATGGTTGCAATGGTTTACTAGGAAAACCATGTTGAACACGCAGCATCTTAATGTCAGGGTCCGCGACATACTGTTAGATATCCAAACGTCACGATTGCAATATTCACTCAACAAATAAAAATGTTCTGTCGAAAACACTTAATGAGTCACAGCGGAAGTCTAGCATCGACGATATCTTGGAAAGCCTGGCGCTTATTATTCGCGCTGGTTAACGAATAAAACATTGCGATTTTACCCGAACCTCCCACCACCTAGCGGGATATTCTTCATTGTAGTTGCAAATGTTTAGTTTATTTTAACTTGAACATTGCCTCAAAACATGACTTTTGTTTCGCTTTAACGCCTTTGCAGTGTACATGCTCTTCAATGTCATTATTATGTATATACATAGAAATAACACACGTAAACATTCATCTATTGAAAATAATATATTTATTAATTACAGTCCGCGGTCTTTCGCTGTCGTATATACACGCAGACAGACACACACATTTACAAACAAACACACAAACATGCATGCATGCACGCTGGATTTTTATGCAAAATGCCCGTATGAAAGACCTGCTCTGCCTGTGTGATATTTGTATTGTTCAATTCTAATATGGATTAAATTTAAACCAAGAAAAGAAAAACTTCATCTACTAACAATAACCATAATGATTTTTCAAACCTTTTCCGGCAAACCGGCAAAACACGCCCAATCCCGTATTTGTGCGTAAGCTATTTAATATCTGCTTCAAATGTCGACCAAAACGTGATACAACAATGAGAAACTGCGTGACGTCACCATTTTGGCATAGTAATGTTGTGTCCTACCCTAATGTTGATCGCGGCATCGTCTGTTGTCAGTTTCAACTTTTCTTTGTTATTTAAATTGTATTTTGTTAGTACGATCATATTGCTGAGTACGTTTGTGAAAAAGAGTGCAATCTTTCGGGTGTTGGTTTCATATATTTGTTTGAGTTAAAACAAAAACATTCCTATCAAAAGTCATAAAACACAATTGGTAGCAATCTTGGAAATGACGATGTTATGCTTTCGTGCACGTTGACAAAAAAGTTCATACTAATGAATTGGATAATTGCTTTTGTGGAACAAAACTAACAAATCTGGCTATATTTGCTACTTTTGGGTGATAGTAAAGATATTTGATATTTTTTTATTACCTCTCAATGGAATATGGTGCCTAAATTATTAATTGACAGTGAACGTGCCTTTTAGGACCTATCCATGGGAACTACTAAGAATCCAACTACATTTTATAAGGGTCTCAACGTGGTGAGCAGAATGGGTGTGGAATTCATATTGATTAGGGGCAAATGAAAGGTCTGGGGGAAACGCCCAAAGTTTGTATGTTGAAAAATACCCTGCTGTGAAACCTGCACTAACTCCTCATACTGTGTAACTGTAGAACATGGACGCACCCAACAAAGAATCGTGTACGCTTACCAGTGTCAAACACTGTCTGATATAATTCATAAAACTACCGATCAACTTTATACAATATCCAGGTCGCAGCGCCGACCAGCGAATAATCGCTTTCCCTGATCGCTATCAGTCCAAGGCACAGTATAATTAGAACTTGACTCATAACATATATAAAATGCCCCGCTGAATACACAGATGACGCACGAGCACTGATTGACTTTTATATACAATAATCCGTGGTTATGTACACACTGTATAGTTACGTTTTGACAAAACCGCGGCCATGCTTATGCAAAAATATGTGTGTGTGTGTTATATATATATATATATATATATATATATATATATATATATATATATATATATATATATATATATATATATATATATATATTTATATATATATATATATATATATATATATATATATATATTTATATATGTATATATATATATATATATATATATATTATATATATGTATATATATATATATATATATATATATATATATATATATATATATATATATATATATATATATATATATATATATATATATAAAATTATATATGTTGTGGAATCAAGCGGGAAGGAAGGCTGTTTTTAGTAGATTGAGACAACCGACTATGTGAGTCCACAACAGGGTTTGTTCCGTTTCCATATGTGGGATATTTTACTTTCCCTGGCATAGACGCGACGTAGAATGGACCCACAGCTTTAAGTGGTTCACCTGGGAGACACTGACAAAGTAGGGTTAGCGAAGTTGCCCAGGATTCGAAATGACAGCGGTTCATTGTCACACGCTGCAATCACTGACGCATTTCATGTGTATCTGTTTAGCTGGTTACCAATAAACTAACCCACCTCGCTTCCTTTTCTTCCGAAGAGCTGATAACATGTTGACAGGTGTTTAGTTACTGTGTCGTTTGTCCCAGTGGCGGGTCACTCGTTCACCGTTTCTCCTGGTTAGTCAAACTCGTGTAGACGATACTCGTTCAACAAATAACGGAGTTGACCAAAATACGGAAAATATCGTCTTTGTCACGATTTCTGTCTTCCTGTTTAACGAGAATAGCAGGTGCACCCGTGTGAATAATGTGCTGCGAGTATAGCGTCATATGTTTTTATGACCTAGGTGTGTGCTGGTCGTTCAAGCATGACAAGTGGCCTAAATGCAAAGCCGGATGTAATTATAATACTTATCCTTCCCAACACAGCGGCTGTCTGTGCTCTGCTATACAGAACGGTTTCAACGTGTACAATGTCTCAGCGTCGTAATGATAGTGCAATGTCATAACAAAGGCACAATGCGAATTTTTTGAAGATTGGGTATTAGCTCGGTTTCTCTGTTATATTCCGGCAGGTGGCAGCTCTGTCGTACTAGCGACAAGAAGCAGGTGTCACCTGGTGAGTTAACAGGGAATAGGGGAAGGTAGTGTTAGATGAGCCATTTTTCATTCTTTTTATGTCTAGGGCGCAGTCATATTCATCAGTCAAAATTGTTTTTACGCACATAAACTATGATTATTAATACATCATTGTATACCAATATAATATATCTAGCATGCATAGATAATGATATATATAGCTGATTCAACTAGGGTTAGTAAGCTGGCACAACTAACACTTGGTGTGGGGTAAGTTGAGCCACAGTGCATCATATTTATTTGTATAACTTACGTATGCCTTGTACACAAAATTCGTAACAACCCAGCCTTATAACAAGTCTCTGTCAAGTCTACACGCTTAATTAATATGTCAACACACTTAATTAATATATAATTAATATATTAATATAGACATATGGGTAAATCGCAACCAGTGTAACTAATTGCTATAGTGTAACTAATTGCTATCCGATTTGCCAATTTCCTCGGAAAAAATAATTCCTTGATGTATTTTGGGGTAAAGAACATTCGTCTTCGTTCTTTAACCGCTGCTCAACTAAACCTCCCTTGAGCCTTGGGTGACTCAACTAACTGTCCCTTGAGCCTTGGGTGGCTCAACTAACCCTCCCTTGAGCCTTGGGTGGCTCAACTAAACCTCCCTTGAGCCTTGGGTGGCTCAACTAAACCTCCCTTGAGCCTTGGGTGGCTCAACTAACACTCCCTTGAGCCTTGGGTGGATCAACTAACCCTCCCTTGAGCCTTGGGTGGCTCAACTAAACCTCCCTTGAGCCTTGGGTGGCTCAACTAGCCCCGTTTCGACAATTAACCTTATTTAATAAACTTCTCATTAATGAGTGACGTGATGTAAATAATCTTCTTCTCTGTGCAAATCATTTGTAAGTGGACCGACAATGACGTCTGGTCACATGCGTTGACAGTTTACACACCGGCAGACATTAATCACAATTCCTAAAAATTTCAAAAAACATACTTTTAGCTCACATGTTCAGACAGTTGTGACAAACTTTACCTATTATGCGTCAATCGTGTTCTAATAACATGTTCAATCACTGGGTGTTACCATGTAACTGTCGCTGCTGTAGTTTCCTGGGAAACATGGGTGGCTCAACTAACCCAGTGTCTCAATTAACACTGCCTTCCCCTACTCTCTACCGTCTAGTATGTAATTCCTATTCGTATGTTGCCAGTCCGGGGGTGCCAAAAGGCGGTAGATCTACTGCTTTTCAAAATGTGAGGGCGGTAGATCTGGCGTCGCGAGCCTTGCGCCGCGGTCGCTGGGGGGAGGTGTGTAAGAGTAGATCCCCTCCTGGCGGAACTGGTTTTCAATTCTAGGGTATACTTATTTAATTTTGGTGCATTTCCAATGTGACGTGTTGGTATATTTGGATCCGAAATGAGTACATTTAATTTTTACCCGTGAAATTACGGATTGGCTGTACATTTGGGCTCGGAAGCAGTGGAGTGGGAGATTCTGTAAAAATGTCTATTAGAAGCGGTAGTTCAAGGCGCCTTAGAGCGGTTAAGGCTGGAAAGGGCGCTATATAAATATGGGTGATTGATTGATTGGTTGGTTGATTGATTGATTGATTGATTGACTGATTGATTAGTTGATTGGTTGATTGATTGATTGATTCATTCATTCATTCATTCATTCATTGAGTGATTCGTTGATTGATTGATTGATTGATTGATTGATTGATTGATTGATTGATTAATTGATTGATTGATTCTACCGTCAACGCGGTAGACTTGGAACCTCTACCAATCTCCTAGTTTATGTGTTCTAATACGGCATGTCTTCCAGACTGCCTCCGACATGGCTTTCCCCCAACTTGTCTCACAGCTTTCTGTATCCCGGCTTGTTTGTCATTCGAAATTTATCCATGTAAATTTAGATTCACTTTACCAACGATAAACATATTTAAATGGAACTTAGAACGCTGGAGTCGGCTACTGATAGAAAAACAAATGTTGTGATTTAAACATATTATTGCAATTCAATACAGCCCCCAGAATACCGTATTATTAATCGTCACAAGGTATGTCAAATGTTTTCCTTTAAAATGCATGTACTTTATCGTTCCTTTGATATTTTAGAGGCAATATACGAGTTTTCATCATGTTCACACTTTTGGTCGGTGTCGTTGTACATGTAGAGAATAATATAAAGTTTATCGACGTCACGAGGGTGTTATCAGCGATATCACATTCAAGAGTGCCACCGGTATGAGTGACAGTGGCTGATAACACTCGAGTGACATCAACAAATAATGTGCCATTCCCATTACATAACACCAAGTTAACATATGGGCATACTTTTCTCACGTCCTACATTTGTAAACAGTCTTCTACTTGTTAACCATCACAACAAACATCTAAAACAATCAAAATAATGAACACAAAAAGTTTACGTACAAAACAATCAAAATAATGAACACAAAAAGTTTACGTACATGCAGGACAAATTTATAATGAAAACGTTTTCCCACAAAAATCTAGGATGATGCAGTGTTAGAAAGCTGCACCGAAATGCATCCAAACTGTTTACACTGTCATTGTGGTAAGGGGGAGTTCCACAGTCGAATAGTACTGGGCAAGTGAAGAATATAAGTGGTAATTGCAGCTACAGTAAAGGATATTGCATGCTAGGGAACCGTGTCTGCTATTGATAGATTTGGACTCTGATGCAGTCGTCGTGTCTTTGTGTTAACTATGTGTAAGCGTTGTTGTTGATTCGGTGTATTCTTTACTGACACGATCATTCATGAACTATTTGCGGGCTAGGATTGAGTACGCGTTGGACATCGTGGACATTCGTTTGTTCGTCGACAAATGTAGTGTTATATTATCCGCCAGAGGAGCCACGGGTTATTTCGGTTAGCTTCTTCTTTCCAAAGACGGGTAATAACGTTGTGTGGTGAATGGGTGTAGAAAACATCAAACATAGATTGTGTTGTCAGACACTGACTGATTCTGCCGATTTGGTTGTAATACTCCTATAAACACATTGACAGCTGGAGTCATTGCAAAACCATGAACCTTGGCATTGGGGTAAGGATTGTTTTGTAATGATTTTGAATACTGTCTTCCACACACTCTTGATCATCCTTTTCGAAATTTGCCTCCCCTTCCGAGATCCACTGAACGTGCATCTGTGTTACTGCGTTGTCCAATAATATTTAATATATTTAGAATTCGACACAGCCGATGGTTTATTCGTTGATTCACGCCCCATACATATGTACATTTGATGTGCGTGTGTTTGTAATTGTGTACGTGTGTGCGTGGATGTGTACGTGTGTGCATGGATGTGTATAGTCAAAGCAGTGGCTGGCTGCTTAACGTGATGAACAGAACCAGCATTGTTAATGCAGCTAGTAATTAAGTATCGTTGTCGAACATCGGTATACACAGTCAAACATGTGGTATTTGGAAAGCGAACATTTATTACATCAACAACTTAACTGCTGCATCACATAGAGTCACGTATAGTATTTTACTGAATTGCTACATATAAAGGTCACGGTGAAGATTACATTTAGCACACTATTTCGAGCGATTATTGAATATATTTGTTAATGAATACAAAAGAACCATATATGATGAAACACCAAATGTTGGCTAGAACGTTTGTGACACGTCGAATAGAGACGACGGTTGCATGCACAGGTCTGTTTTTAACGATGTGATAGTTGTCCTGATTTTCCGCATAAAGTTGGGATGAACTTCGTATCGTATGTCCACCAGTTCGCGAATTCTGGAAGCAAATATAAATAAAGTGACATTAAAAGCGATTCACAGCAGTGGAAGTTCGGCATGTTTTCAAAGGGCGTGCCTACATTTATTTATATACTATTTATTGCTATATATATATATATATATATATATATATATATATATATATATATATATATATATATATATATATATATATATATATATATATATATATATATATATATATATATATATATATATCCGTGAACAGTCGGTCAGTGTTAACCAACTGGTGTCGTACATTCAATTTAACATGTGTCGCTAATATATAATTTATATATATATATATATATATATATATATATATATATATATATATATATATATATATATATATCCTTAACTTTCACTACATTACATCCACACTCCTACATCCACGTCATATAACTACGAATTCTTGTACATAGATGCAGACACAACAACTTTCTTGGTTTTTCTGTGTAGCGTTGAATACAAAACACGTCTGTACTCACTAACAGGAGATGTCGTTGGGTGTCGTCTAGACTAGTAACACCTGCATCTCACCAAGTTGCAGTGTGGAACTCTTCTGTAGCAGTGGAATGTGCCACATCGACGACTACGGCATCTGTAGGAAGAACGATGATGTATAATTGGCGCTATGGGTACATTGGTCAATCATTCATTTATCTTCGGGTCTAGCTTACCTGATGACATGTATGCCACAATTAAATGTTAAACTGCTTTCGTTTGTGATGATCACAACACATCGACGTAGGAGACAACACGAAACCTCAGAACGCACCAGTCCTCGTTACATAGAACGTTGAATTACGTCGCCGTCGTCCTTCGTGCTATGACCACTACATACACATTCATAGTGAGCCGTCACAACGCAGCTCTGCAACCTAGCGCTCGCATTTGGCATCTTTATGAACTGTAATAGGAAAATAAGCGATGTTTTGGGAGAATGCACCGATAAATGACGCTAAACGAAACAGTTGCGAACCTGCCTCTCTCGTGAAACCAATTTCGTGAATATATATCTTCAGATCACCCATTACTTTGATGCGTGTCGATCATGACGACTAACGTAAAACGATCATGACGACTGGCGTAAAAAAACCTTACATTTAACCGAGTCATTAGGTTGGAACAGCAAATTGTTAAGTACGTGTCATTTACGTACCTGTAGTGAGTATATCCATTGCCACTCCCACCTGTGCTCCCTCCTCTTCCTCCTCTCCGTCTGCACGCTTCACAACCCTGAAACATCGTTGTCATTACAATCACATTAAGAAAGCCCCACAGTGCTAGCATGTTGGATATCAAACATTGCTTGAGCGCAGTCAACAACAAGAGTCCGCCGCTGTCTCACTGCGTACAAAATTCAACAAGTTCAACTCGGAAACACACGTTGGTGACGAGAGAAGCGGACATGGTGCAGGACTACGACACCGAGACAGCGTTACTTGACCTTCTTACAGGCTGCTAACAGAATGGTGCGAGGGACAGGTTTTCGGCACACGACAAATTGGGGTGATTTAAAAATGGTTCAAAAGACATATTTCGCGAAACTAAAGAATGATAGAAATGTCAATAACTGCTGGCGTTTGCGCTAGAATACTAATATCCGGCAATGCAAATTATCTAGACACAACGAACTTTTTACTGCAAGTGAAGCCTGCATGACTATCAAAAACCAGTATGTCAGTTTCATTCGCGAATAATGTCTGTTCAAATCAATATATCGGCAATGTCGTAAATACGATATGGCCGTATATTAATATTGCGTCTCTATAATAACATGTATGATCAATCCAACTAGTGTTTTACACCTGTACGTCATGTTGGTAGTTGTGTGCAACTACAAACATGCGTTTTCTCGTAATTATTATGTATCTACCATACTTATATACAGTGTGTAGCAGTACCCTACTTATATACAGTGTGTAATACATGTTTAACAAGAAGGTGACACTGCTGGTCGAAGAACGTCGAGACGTAATAACCCTGCAGTGGATAAAAGCGAGGGCGGCAACGATGCTTCATACACCAGGTATTTCCTCACCTCAAAAACTAGCGCACACACGAGGCACAGCACCAACAAAGAACGTAACGCAGCCATGTCGAAAAGAGTTTCACCTGCAAGACAAAATAATCTTTCATTGGTTGGTTCGCGCATTGCTCCTCGAACAGTAGCTAAATAAAAATCACTTTTCTCGATTAAAATAATAATGGACTGGGCCGTTTCCTCTGTTTTCAACTAGAAAACATACGCTGTTGTAGTGTGTTTTATTAACATCCTAGATTTTTTTTTAAATAGCACTTAAAACAGAAACGTGTGTAATGGCCACACGTTGATGCGTAAGAGAAATGGCAATTAGTGTTTACAAGATAATAACACATAAGAAGACTTACTGTGTGGAGAAAGACTTCAACTTCGTGTCGTATCAACAGTTAGCCGCGTAGCAGGCCGTTTTATACCCACAATACACAAAGACATGCCGAACACGACGTAGAAATAACACATAATTAATGTGCCGTGCAAAGGAGTGCTCATGTTGACGACGACAGCCGAGAGCACCAAGGAGTGCGTCTATTGTTCACCAAGTCCGGTTGCCGTGATCTGAAAAGAACACTATTTATGTGATTTGAGCAGCTAACAATGACAATGCTGTCTACCTGGTGTCAATGCCAGGGGGAAGTAGAAGATCACAAGCAGAGAAGTGAATAAAACCGGTAAATGACTCACTAACTCTACACAAGGAAGAATCAGAAAATAAACCACTCCTCTGCTAGCCACAGACGTGGCTGTTTTTGGAGGGAAAAGTCATAAGCAGCGCTAATGCACTTGAATCCGTACTGACACATTTCAACCGCTATTCTTAAATCATTGCCACGAAATTCGAACGAAGCTTTTACGAAGAACCATAAAAATTAAACAAAAATAAATCTCCTTAATTTCATATAACTCCAGCAGGTAACCAGCCGACCAATGTCTACGTATTACCTATGCACTGAAATTACCTCAGGCACCATTGCTACTTAAGAAATGATGAATATGTGATCATTATTGTTGTGTATGGAAGGGCGGATAAAATGGGGTAAAGTAGTAGAACAAAATCGGATTTGGCTATACATCGATACTTGATGATGCCACGTTATGCACGTGACATTGACCTTATACAAATTCGCTGCAGACTCATGTATTGGTGATCTACACAAATCGTAAGTTTGTTCTTTTCAAATGTTCTGATCTAATGTTAAATGTTAATGGAAAATTCTGTGGTTTGAGAATTATGAGCTAAACAGGCAAACTAGACAAAAGTGTTGGTTAAACGCATAGGTAATGATTACTTATATGTCTTTGTTTGTTTTTCTTTTAGCTTGAGCGAAAACATAGAAAAATCATGTGTAGAATTAGAAGAATCATTTCACATTGTATGTGCTTAGAAAAAACGAAACAGTAATGCGCGGACAAAAAGGGATAGCCCTACCTCATTTACGTCGCCTACACACTTCTCTCTCTCAGGGGTAGGCCCTAAGAATACATTCGAAAGGATAAAGCAACATACGAAACATTAGTCACTACAAGAGCCATTCTACAGTAAAGTGTAATGTTGGTCCTTAGACTTTCCCAGGTTTCAACTGAGCTCCACATTCGATCATTCCCCTACACACATTCTTATCGAAAATAGATGACAATCAACGAAATGCCAGCCTGTTTGCATTATACGTTAGTTCACTGTCAGTTTCACGTTGGTGATGCATGTCTGTGTTTCATTAACTTGTTCTTCAAAGAGATCGTTTTTCATGAGATGATTGCAGGCTTCACAAAGAGCTGTGCCCAGTCGGGCACTGGCTAATTTGCATGTTTAAGTTATCTCATCCCCAAAGTCATACAACCATTGGATGCGCCCAAAAGTACTTAATATTTAAAGCGAAATAAATTAAATAGTGCGGCACTAAATTCCACATTTTGCCCGCCTTTCCCCTGGTAGAGTTGGTGAATATGAAGCGTGGAAGGGTCTAAAATGGTGTAATCGCGAGGTATAGCAGACCGCATATTACGTGCAGCAGAACACGATGAATTCCTCTTTGTAATGCAAAATAGTATGATCGGCTCCCCGTGTTCAACGGCTCGAAATACACAAAAGTCGACATTGACGCATCGAAGAACACTTCCTCTTGACTCATAGCTACTGAATCGCCAGTCAAGCGTATTTTACATCTCTACCACGACGATCCTCTTAACTGACACATTCACAAGTAATGACTAACTTCTTCACTCAATGGCAAATCCTGTTCAGGACGTCTCTGCAAAATAATTATTCATTACGCGAACGCGCTCTCGCTGTGTAGCCATTTTACTCGGCCGCCGCTGTCGCTGTTTTGGATACATGCATGGTGGCCTCTGCTTTTTGCTTCATTGTCAATCTGCCCTCCAGAATCGTCTTTCCCCCTATTAATGTGGCCAACGCAGTTTGTATATTTAACTTTTAGTGTTTGTTTTTTATTCACCATGACCACATCTAAGGCTAAATCGCAGGATGAATTATCTTTGTTCAAACACATATCTCCTTTACAAAATGAGACAACATATTAAAAAATAAGATAACATTCACCATCTAACGATTACTTAAATACAGTATTTCTGATAGTATATGTATCGAAGTTATGTTTTGTCAGCGAAATTACCAAAATTACGCATTACTATAACTTTGTTTAACTGCATCAGCGTCGACGAAATGGTCGTAAACTTCCGCCCACGTAGTTTATGTTTCATCGCACTGGGTGTCTTCTCATTGTTCTCTCTGGTAACCGCCCCATCAGCAGTCAGTTGACTATTAGTCACTTGCGCGAACCGGTACAAATACGCCCGTTTGTTACCCTCCTACCCCCGCTGTGGGAAATTCACTGACTTGATCAGAAGCTTTCAATTAGCAAACAGGTAACGCGCAGTACGCGTGATTAAACAATTCCACGCCAGCTTGCTTGATTTAACCGACCAGCCTTCCATAATGGCTGTCAGCTACGCAGATTCACAGAGAGAGATTCTTGTCCGCAGCGCGTCCAACATGACGTAGATACAGCAACTGACCTGGGTACCTTTACAACATAAATAGGTTGTAAATATGTTGAATTAATAGGGATTCGTCGAGCCTCTTTCTTCTTCTTTTTGCTCTTTTGTCAATGGTTCACTGTGTACATCTGCAGATGTGCATTCCGTGTGAAGATATACATTATGTTGGTGTTGCTTTATTGTCTGTCTCATTGGCAACTGGCCATCTTATTGTTCTTGGTGACTGCAACATAGCAGCCCACGTCGGCGGTTGCTGTACCAATTGTTCCGTTAGTTGATATAAAAACATGAAATGTGAACTAATCAGAAGATATTATCTTCTGAATATTTCAAATATTATTCCAATTTAACGAGCGAACGAACGAGCGAAAGAAAGAACGAACGAACGACCGTGTTGGGGAAACGCGTTTGTTGTTTTGTTGAGGTTGTGTTTTTGATATTATGGTTGCCGAGAGTGAGTTTGTTACGATACTTAGGGAATTGTCCTGGTTATAAGAATTCAGAATGGTGCAGACGGTGCATAAAGAACACAGAGCTGTTAATAGAATGGAGGGATATGTTATGTCAGACGATTAGTGTAGGAGTGGACATCGCATATTGAAGCGCTTTAAATGTATTGCTGTTTCTTTGGGTGATACATATTATTAGTTAATTTGATCAGACTGTGACCTATTCAGAAAGCACACGTTTGGCAGTGGTGGTTGATTGCAGGAAAACTTATAGAAGGAACTGATAAAAATTATTATTTGAGAATTATCTTAGAGAAGAGCCGTGATTGTGGATAGTATAGTGGACGGGGCTTCACGCAGAAATAGAACCTGTTTGGCGGAGGTCCACATGGAGGAGACGTTACATGTGCCATAAACTCGTCAGTCCGGAGAATTCTTATAATGAATCGCACGGAATGTTTCGAGAGCTATGACAAAGCAATTTCTGTTGTCGGTCAAACGAAGGCGGCAGAGGCGTCATTGAACGAGCCCAGCACAAACGAAGACGGCAGAGGCGTCATTGAACGAGCCCAGCACTCCTACAAACGAAGGCCACAGAGGCGTCATTGAACGAGCCCAGCACTCCCACAAGCGACGTCCACAGAGGCGTCATTGAACGAGCCCAGTACTCCTACAAACGAAAGCGATAGAGGCGTCATTGAACGAGCCCAGCACTCCCACAAGCGAAGTCCACAGAGGCGTCATTGAACGAGCCAAGCACTCCTACAAACGAAGGCGACAGAGGTGTCATTGAACGAGCCCAGCACTCCTACAAACGAAGGCGACAGAGGTGTCACTGACCGAACCCAGCACTCCTACAAATGAAAGCGACAGAGGCGTCACTGAACGAACCCAGCACTCCTACAAACGAAGGCCACAGAGGCGTCATTGAACGAGCCCAGCACTCCTACAAATGAAGGCGACAGAGGTGTCATTGAACGAGCCCAGCACTCCCACAAACGAAGGCGACAGAGGCGTCATTGAACGAGCCCAGCACTCCTACAAACGAAGGCGACAGAGGCGTCATTGAACGAACCCAGCACTCCTACAAACGAAGGCGACAGAGGTGTCACTGACCGAACCCAGCACTCCTACAAACGAAGGTGACAGAGGTGTCACTGACCGAACCCAGCACTCCTACAAACGAAGGCGACAGAGGCGTCATTGAACGAGCCAAGCACTCCTACAAACGAAGGCGACAGAGGCGTCACTGAACGAGCCCAGCACTCCTACAAATGTTTAAATGACTCGAAACTCATTAATGGCGAATTATCGTAATTCGCAATTAGATTTAATCGATCAAACAATTACCTCTATGTTTCTGATGCATCGTGTATCACGATAGACCGCGCGCACGCAAACAAATGCATTAAGGTGGTAGTATATTTAAGTATGGAACTAATTTCGTTTTCGACAATCATTTTAGACGCCAATTGTTTGTTTAATACCAACTATACCAAAAACCAAAAACAGGGGCTTCGGTACTTTTTTGACACATCCCTGCTGAAATGTTTAATTATTATTATCTTTGTGGTGTATTTGTAAAAATAGTTTATGTTTTACACGTTTTATTAATGTCTTGTTACACGCAATACGTCTGCTATATGACATTGTTTTTTGTCTGAACACGTGACTGTCTTCCATGTCTGTTCAGAATCATTGTTCAGGCAGAGAAACCACCAGCTTGCTGTAAATGGCATGCAACAAAGGAATGCAATAACTGTAATGGTTCGGAAGCGTGCAAGAACGGATTGCAAAGCAGTGTTCGACACTTAGCTCTACTTCAGTCGTAATCTGGACCACTAATTTCTTAGTGGCTATTCTGAGTATGTCGGATCAAATCTGGCACGAGAACCCTGTCAGTTGACACAGACGGACAGGTCACGTCATCGCTTGACCACTTTGAATTGCACTTAAATGTGGAGTCGATGGAGCCCGGCTTCCGTCGATCTATCGGACAGAGTAATTTTTGCTGTTTAAAACGGCATGTTGTAATTCTGATCAATTCTTGTTAGGACCATTAGTTTATTTCGAATTTCAGCCAATTCCTCATGTTGTTATTACCAGAAACTTAAGTTAGACCAAACAATGTCTACCATATTCTACTTTAAATAATGCTGCTTTAACATCACAATATACGTTTTGTAGTTTAATCGAGACTGTTTTCAACAAACAATATTATTTTAGCAATGCATACTAAGTAAAATCACACTCACATATTGCAACTTGAATAGGGCGAACTACTGCAAACTACTTTCCCCAGAATCAGCTGCAGATGCAACAAAGAAGGAAAAATACTTAGATTGGCTGTAATATGCATTGATCTGCGCAATATATTTGGAAAGAGGAAGTGGTCCACATTTCCAAATGCATACGAATGGCTTTGAAAGGATAAATACTTTGCGCCTGGAAACAAGACCACAACTCAACAACATCACATGCACCATCTTTAACTATAGTGTCGTCGTCATAGTCATAGTTTCTACTGTTGTCGTCGGCATCATCACGATCTGTTTCACTGTTGTTAATATCAATGTTTGGGTGGAGTAGGCCGCAGAAGAGTTTCGTGCTATCGCAATGCGTACACTACATTAGTGAGACATGTTAAATGGAATGTACGACACCAGTTGGTTAACTGACCGACTGTTCACGGACCATGCAGAGTAACACTGAATGTATTAGTGTCATAACATATCGGTTCATTGCAAATAATATACATGCAAAAGTTGCTACTAGCAGTGATCTTTCACCTCTTAATGTTTCTTTAAATACATGTTTTCGAGAGTTATTAAAATAGTCCAGTTTGACTACAGCCATAAAGACTGCTTGACTGCAATTAAAGTCGGACCAACAAACTTTCACCTTCATTTTGATGGTGAAATATAGGATCTGGGTGTTTTTACAGGATGCTTCATTATATATATATATATATATATATATATATATATATATATATATATATATATATATATATATATATATATATATATATATATATATATATATATATATATATATATATATATATATATATATATATATATATATGTATATGTATATGTATATGTATATGTATATGTATATGTATATGTATATGTATATGTATATGTATATGTATATGTATATGTATATGTATATGTATATATATATATATATATATATATATATATATATATATATATATATATATATATATATATATATATATATATATATATATAGCTGCGTTTCATTTATTAAACCTTTTTTAAGAAAATATTTTACATTTCCCTTAATTTAATACATATGCTAATACTGATTCAATATTTGACAACATATTTTAACCCCGTGTCCGTACTATATTCAGTTTAATATATCTCACACGGACAAGTCACTAGCGTTGACATCTGCAGATCTGCTGAATTTTCAGTGTCATCTATGGCAAATATTTATGAAGTTAACGAGCTATTTATCATGTTTCGCTTTAGTTACAGTAACCGTGCCGTTTACTGCAGACGCGCGTCATAATTATCACAATTTACTCCGCCCCATGGGAGAGCATTCGCTGCTTCCCGGGAAGACTGTTTATGTTGACATGCCACGTTACGGACGGCGGCAAGTATAGGGGACTGCCCGCTGAGAAGTCTCGGCACGCCGTGTCTACGTTAATGTGGGAGGTAACACGACTGTCAAGGCAGGCCATGACATATACCAGGACCGTGGACACAGTTAGTCGTGGTTTACATCGCGATGTCATGATGTGTCGTTTCCTTATCAAGACATGTGGTGTGTCAGAAGCTGGTAGGACATGTGGACAATTAGTAGAACGACGTAGAAACGCGATGGCCAGTTAAGTACTCGACATGACACTTTTATGGCAAACAGCAGGTGTTAAATTGCGAAGCAATCCGTTCACCTTGCCCAAAATACAACATCATATATGTTTGGAGTATTCCGTAGAAAATATGTACACACATCGACGGGGCGTTTCTTGGTATACGCTATCCTCCTACCGAACACCGACACTTCGATGACACTGTCTTCGTAAATGAAGATTTTATTGTCACCTATAAATTCCAGACCTTTTTGGAAATGTGTGACATTTTATATGATTTAGTCTTACTTTATTTTGGTTTGCGAACAGTGTAATAAACAACTGTTGATTCGATCTAGCACACGTGTATATGTTCGTGCACACGTGTATATAGCACACGTGTATATGTTCGTGCACACGTGTATATAGCACACGTGTATATGTTCGTGCAACAGCTGATTGAACACGTTCTTGCTAAACCTATTATGCATTAAATTAATTAATATTACGACACTTCTAATTATTATTGTAGTATTCTTTTTATATTATTTTGCATTTTATGCGTCACATCGTTTTATAAATGCTGTGAATTCGAAACTCTGTAGGAACATTAGCGCAGTCCTGCACGCGACGTCACACAGATGCATGACGTCAGGCGGTAGGATTTTGAAGAGAAGGAGCCTATTTCTGTTTAGTAAGGTTGCTGTAGTAAGACATAGTAGACTCCATAGGCAAACGCCGACAACTGTATCCTTTTTCATGAGTATTACAAATGTTTTTCACCATTGGGTTATTTAGAATAATAATAATGATATAATATAATAATGATAATATTAAAACAACATTGATGACTAATGGTAATATTGTGAATTGTTGCTTAATCAAGGAAGCAACGTTTTATTCATTCCAAAAAAGTAATGGGTCTTTGAGGCAACGGTTCATCACCCAATCAACAAGAAGAACACGTTTTTTGATGATATACTAGTCAACTAAAATTGTTAGGTAGGCCTATATGTTGGTTCGCTTGTGAAAAATATTGGATATTTTCACTCAACTGTGGATGAGGATTACTGTTCTTCGCGAGGTGTTTTTATTTGAGGCAGGTATTGCGAAGGAAACGTTTAATTAAAACTGCCGTCAGGCTAAGTTAATTTTTCTTGGAGTGGACAGTATATAAATGTGCATTGCATATATATATATATGGGAAAACAATTCGTATACCACACGTACATTTTATTTGTTTCCTACCACAATAAATTATTCTAATAATATGACATTTGTAACAACTGCATCAAAGGTATGTTCATAATGCCAAACTGCCTTTCGCTCATACACGATGGCATAGTCCAAACATACATGCGCATGTTTTATACCGAATGATGCGTACAAACATGAATGCATTCCGAGTTGTGTACACTTTAACACACATGATCACGCCGATCTCAACGACGACGATTGCATACAGTACACAATGTACTATCAGTTCACAATACACACACGGGGCGGCGCACGACGACGGCTAAGAATGTCGGTATCGCTTTACGGCGAATGCTTGTATCCTGTAAAAGACAAACGACTCGCCGAGCAACGTTACTATTTCGTTCCTAGTAACGCCAAGGTGGATAACGATGCATGTTGTGGTCTTTCTATGTATTCACAGAAGGATCAAATGAAGTGCGAGGAACTTATGTTGGTTATGTATTTTGGTGCCCGGCTGACATATTTGTAGAGAATACACATATATATTATTGTACAAAGCTTGGGGTAGACGGAGCTTGTCTCAAGTGGCATGTGAACCACTGGCGCTCTCATCTATACTAAGACCTTGAAAGCTCCACCCGGTCCGTGTTATATTCTGACAGGTGTCTACCATTGCATCAAACCCGGTGAAAATTGTTTGGGATGTTCAAAGATCCGGTAAATGGAAATAAAATGTTCCATATCTGTAACCGTTGCTGTATTTGATGTGATCGCACCGTCCTCGTCGGACACTAGTGCTTGTACACTAGTGCTTGTACACTAGTGCTTGTACACTAGTGCTTGTACACGGGTGTGCAACACAGATCGGAGTAACAACGTCAGTTGTAGACCGGATACGGCCAGTAAGACAGGCCAGCAATCGGCACCGACGGATACAAGAGCGGACGATTGACGTCATCCGAGGAGCACATGAGGCGGCCGTCCTTGACGAGTATCTTGACGGCGACTTTACGAGCGACGAGAGACGACATGACGCCGCTACAGAGCCCGCCCTTGAGCTGTTGTTCCTGCTGGTGCAGCTGCTTCCGCTTCGTCTTGTAGCGACGGTTTTGGAACCAGATTTTTACCTGCAGACGAAACAAACATGTAGTCACTGAAAGTATTTTACAATTGCATTCATTGTGTGCGTGCGTGCGTGCGTGCGTGCGTGCGTGCGTGCGTGCGTGCGTGCGTGCGTGATTTGTACAGTCCTTTTCATTTTCCCTCAATCATTATGATTCAAGCGAGAACGAAAGTTGATGGTGTGAATTATTAAGCAGGTGAGCGAATGGTTTTACAGGTAGTAATTAAACACACGTATAATTACAGCTACCCGTATAGGTCATTAAATACACGGATAATATTTGCGCAACGAAAACTGCTGACAAATATGTAATATCTACAGAAGCCAACATGCACACCATAATAGCGAACTGTGCTACGCCAAATAATGATGCACAAAGTAAACAGTCGATAGACCGAGAGGTTGCCACAGGAAAACCTTAACCATTAGAGGACAACAATATTATCATCCGGAAAACTCTTATTCCAAACTATCAAGCCCATCATAGTCTGGGTGAAAACTGGTGAGTATTTGTCAATAAGGTTCCCAACCCACAGTAGAACAAGAAATCATCATCTTTATTTTGAATGTATTTATTGAGTAAGCACAACCTCGCCTAATGGATTCAGAGCATTGTAATCGCAAACGTATATACATATTCTAGTCATTGCCTAATACCGAGGTTGTCCACACACATTGTAACGTAGCTAGTTCATCTCCCCTCACCTGTGTCTCTGTCAGTTTCAGAGCTTGTGCGAGGTCGGTTCGTTCTGGGCCCGACAAGTAACGCTGTTGACTGAATCGTCGCTCGAGTTCAAATACCTGTGCGTGCGAGAAGGCCGCACGGGAGCGCTTCTTGCGAGGTTTGCTATCAGGTCTGGTCGACAGGTAGCGTTGTCGTTCGGCAGGCGCCGACGATTCGTCAACTAGTTTTCCACCAATAAATGTATTCGCCGTGTCTGCAAGAATACAATACATACGTGTATCGTTAGGACATATACTAGGAAGTCATAAATGTAAGAAATCAAAAACAGTCGTTGTATTGCCAAGTAGCCACTACTCCGAGAGAAGCAGTCCACCTACCCGAGTAAGTATTCGTAGTGAATTAATGTGCACAATATAACTTGATCACGATATTAATAGGCATTAAAATTACTTATGAAAGATTATAATAAATTGATGCTCGCATAGACTTCGCTGTTCATCTTTCAAACAATGTATAGCATGAAGCACCGAACTCTCACTTTACAATTTATACCTGCTTGGATCAGCACTTTCATAAACAAAAAGATTGTTTCATTCTTAATGTTCCCTACAAATAAATGTCCCCAATTTACGAAGTCTTATGCCTACGATGTATAGACTGAATTAACACGAATATTTAACTTGTTTGACGTTGGTGGGAATTCACTCGACTTCTAGCGAACTTCTATTATTAGTTTTACATGCATTAAACTTTTTATATTCAATAAACGCAAGGATAATAACACCTCATATTTAGGGGGACATGCATGTATCGTGATACTATATCATACGTCGAACTCTTGGCTCATAGTATGACTCTAAGAGCATCGCCATCTGTGCTTGGAAACATGATGGTAATTAATTATGTTGGTAAGAATCTTCCCAAGAGATTGAATACCCCGACAGCTCGCAAGTAAAGAGTCAAACGAAACGTTCGCCTTTTAATCTTTCGAAATTAACTCACTCCATTTGGGCATCGTAATGTGCCTCCCATTAGCCAGGTACAAAGACCCGACAGGTGAAGGCGACAAGGACGCTGCCATACGGCGACAAGACGCACCGTCACTCGCCGATGAACACGAACAATTTGGCTGTCAAAAGGAACCGAGCGATGTAGATACGCGTGGCTGAACAGCACGCTTCAGCGCCGTGGGTGTTACACTGCGGCGAATTAGTTAAATTAAAGATCCCACCTTCCGCCGTTACGTCACTCTTTCAAATTCGGCGGTAACTCACCGAATTTGATTGATGTGAATTTACCTGCCAGCGGCAGAAGACATCGGAAGAATTTGTTTAATCAGTAGGCAGAAGAGAACACATGCTGAGTGTTTTCACACCAACGTTTTCCGGAAAACGAATATTCTACCAGGTCGGTAGATACGACAAACGTTGCATGCATGTTACGTATGCATGTCTTTATCACATTGTCTCGATGAATGCCCGTATTAACGAAAGAACGACATGTTACAACAATACTGCGTGTCAGACAATAGGCGCTCCATGTAACTAAGGTCCTGCTGGTCAAGCCATTTGATTATTCTACAAATTGGTTTAGTGCAATTCACCTGAATGAAAGCGCATTTAGCGGCGTGCCCTCTTGCACGACTTACAATAATCTTGTCGCTCTTAACGTAGATGGAAAGTGTAATCCGTGGCACAGTCAATAATTCAATATAATTAGTAGCACTTCACACGCAATCACGACAAGCCATGGAAAGTAGGTTGTCAAACGCAGTATTATTGCAGACTTAATTCGTGAACAGAAAGGACACTTAAGATATGTTCCACATACACCATAACTTATACTCTATGCCACTTTATACAAGCATTAATGATTCGCGTGCACGTATATATAATGTTATGTAAAGCGCCCGAGAGCATTTTATTCTAAGTGGATTCAGGCGCTTTCTCTGCAACAGAGACAAAATCCAAGTAATCATTAAATACTCACTAACTTTAAGAAAACCACATGTGTCGCTTTGCAATCTAATACGTTAAACCAAAGAGTATACACTATGTGGTAAAACAAACGACGTGTTGAATACAGTTTCATTTCTCTATTAACCTTCGCCTGCATATGTCATGCAAGTATAACTGTGTTTTATATATGTAACCAAACACTGAAATGGTCCACGTTTACAATTAACATTTTCAAGATTACTTGTTACTTCGTGGTTTCAGCGTTTCTATCATATATCACAAAGGATATTAAACGTTCTTTTTTAATAAAGTCAATGTGTTTTTTCTTTCTCGTTTACACTTTTTGGCGTTTGGCATATAATTGTTCTTTCTTCAGTCAAATTGATTCGACGAACATTTGGACATTATAAAACAGTTAATGTACGCACCTCTTTTACTGTGCTTTAACTTATAGTTGGACACCAAAAATATATATTTCATATGTCACGGAGTGTGTTCTTCAAGATATTCTGCATAACGTTGCATCTTGTTTCCGAACAGATACGTGTATATGTATTTATTTATGAAACTTTGTACAAAAAGCCTGTGCCTGAAACACCGCTGGTCTTTGAGTTTGGCCCTTACGTCTCCGTAGTGCGGTGTGTATATCAATGCAGCATTCGCACGCGATAATCTTCCGTGGAGTCGCACTGACGATCCTAAGCACTTCACCAACACGAGTTTATTTTCCTTTCGTCTTGTCGTTTGTTATTAAAGCGGACCCGAGCGCTGCTCTCTCCGTGAATGGGGCATTACGCAGAAGGTTAAGATGACGCAGACAAGAACGAGCCGGTTGTGATTACAGCGTTTACAAACAAACCTTGGAATATGTCAGGAAAGCACCAGACTTCGTAGAGATGATGCCATTACTCGTGGGTGGTATTCGTAAACGTTGTGTTTTGCCAGCGCAGGGGAAACTTCTCCACCCACGGTCACGCCTCAGTGACCCAGTGTCATCGACAGATTGACAACATCTCAGTCAGCCCAGCAACAGTAGCGATGACACGAGCCGTCTCTCCACCACCCGCTGTCAGGCAAGTGTTCGGGGTGATTGCCGGTAGATTGACTAAACACCCCAGGTCCCGGGCGGAGTGCGTACTTTCACAGCAGGCGGACAATAACATTTTACTCGGGTGCCTGATACTGGCCCAATCTGCATATAATTTTATATATATATATATATATATATATATATATATATATATATATATATATATATATATATATATATATATATATATATATATATATATATATATATATATATATATATATATATATATATATATTACGTATTACATTTTTTCATATACGGTGGTGTGGCAATTGCATTTACAAGTGTTGGTCTGCACGTTACAACCGGAGAAGGTTGAAGTCTTTTCGGAAGTAAAGAACCTGCCGCATAAATCATGGCGCACCTGCAGCGCCGATTACTCCATACAGCCGCGCCGCACGGGCAGAGGGCAGCGGGCAGCTGGGCCGCGCGGCTAAACTCATTGACCAGAGCTGCAATAACTTGGTTTCTCTCGTGTAGTGCTTTTATATTTAGGGCTATATTCCTGATGAGTGATGAATATTTAATTTAGCAGACTGTAAAGAATACAGTTTCGAAATATTGGTTAATGGTTTTTCAATCTTTCCAACTACACAAACCCTTTGTGTAGATGGAAACTAAAACATTGTACTCGAATATGCACATTTAATAAATTGGTGTCCATAAAGACGAGTACTAAGAAATATGCATATGGTATGTAATGTTTATACAGACTATGCATTATAGCTGTTTTTTGTTTTAACGAAACAACACATGCGCAGAGTTGCATGTGTGGAGCACACAGTGCGTCAGACGAACTAACTGCTTTGAAAACAATTTACATTTTAATACTTCCGTGATAGACGAGTAGGTGTAGCGATGTATTAGTTTACTCCAGCTTAAGAAATGCTATATACGTGGCCATTGCCGCGTTTACCATCTGTGTATTGAATGTGCACATTTCATCGCCGTGAATGCATCTGTAGGAGTTCACGGAACGACATCCATCTGGCGACGATGTTATTTTGCCTGTAGGTGCAGGGAGTGCACTCGTGGAGTGTCACTGAATTATTTCTTGCTACTTTTCCTGACCTAGCGTAGAGATACAGTACACAGCTTGTTTTGAATGGTGAAATATATATATATATATATATATATATATATATATATATATATATATATATATATATATATAATTATATATATATATATATATATATAAATAACTGATTAAACACCAGTTTAATTTACCATAACAGTGGTTCATAGTATATATATATATATATATATATATATATATATATATATATATATATATATATATATATATATATATATATATATATATATATATATATATATATATATATATATATATATATATATATATATATATATATATATATATATATATATATATATGTATATATATATATATTTCACTGATTAAACACCAGCTTTATTTACCATAACAGTGGTTCATAGTGGCTATTACAATTAATTAGGAAACTAACAATCTAACAATGTACACGAACGCAGGTGTGTTTTACTGTCAATATACATTGTGCAATTCAGCAATTATGTTACAGACGATGTCACATAAATTATTGTTTTACTTAAACTATGTATAATCCCTCTCACTCGTCATTGACATGACTATGTAATCCCTCTCACTCGTCATTAACATGACTATGTAATCCCTCTCACTCGTCATTAACATGACTATAGTATGCAATAGTTGTTCTTGGTTATGTTTTAATGGAGAGAATGTGCGATTTGAAAATAGATTTTGAAACATTTTGCTGATAGGCTGCAATAATTATCATAATGTAATTTTTCAATAGCAAAATAACTGTGTATTGTCCGCTATTTTATCACATGCGTGTTTATGTAGTATATTGTTTTAGCGCTTTAGGACACATTTTCTGGAAGAACACTATGATAAAGTCCAGTATCATTCATTGTTATTGTTTAGAATATATTGAAGTAACTGGTGCTCACGTTAAAATATTATTATATATATATATATATATATATATATATATACATATATATATATATATATATATATATATATATATATATATATATATATATATATATAGGTTTTGTATTGCAATAGGTATAACAAAAATTTAAAATGTAAGTAATCAAATCAAATAATTATATCATCTTAAAATACTGTTGGGTTGCAGTAAGTAGTATAAAATCCCTTGCGCACAAATGCATATACAACTTAACTATAACCGCTATCTCAAAACGGTTGAGTATTAAAAATACATTTAGGATTCGCATGTTTGTATATATTTAAGTAATGTAATATACATACTACAACATATACACACTACGACAAACGGCCGTGCAAATCAGACGGTGCAATTGCCTGTGGTTAGTAGCATCTTATCAGTAGACAGCCGGCTGTGGCTGGTTGGTTGCATAAGACGTCGTTCCGTTTGTTTCTGCAGGAATTGGCGGCGTGATAATCCTTCTCAGGCAGCGAGATAATCAGTGGCAAACAAACCCCAAATCCACTTTCCCGGTCTGTTTACAGCGGTCAACGACAGTGACTACAACAAGGCGCTGTCCATGTCTTGAGACGTTTAATGAATAGAGTATAATATTATGAGCGTGACTTACTTAGACAGCTCATCTCGCGAATGTTCTGTCGGGAGGTGAATTATATATATATATATATATATATATATATATATATATATATATATATATATATATATATATATATATATACATATATATATATATATATATATATATATATATATATATATATATATATATATATATATATATATATATATATATATATATATATATATATATATATATATATATATATATATATATATATATATATATATATATATATATATATATATATATATATATATATATATATACTTATCTCTACAATGAAAATCAAATTTAATCCACAAAGGGTTGAACATTTTAGAAACATGGAACAATAATACGACTATTTAATTTATTATATGTGAACTTTCAATATGAAACTAGTTGTTGTTACTATAACCCACAAATCATGCATATTTTAATATATTGAAATGAATCTAAGTATAATCACCGCCTGAATTTGTTTTTACTTATTTTATATTGTGATGATATATCGTTGCGTTACAATAAATTGTGTAGTCTAACACAATGATTACACAGACTTAAAAATGCTGCTTGTCGGAAGAATCTCTTGCGTTTCATTATAATATGTTGTGTTAACATATTGCATTTCATCAAAACTAATTAACTCGGTTGTCATATTACTCTGACCCGTTGATGAAATAGCCAATCATATCTAAACCGCTGAATATATATTCACCATCAAAACAAAGTAGATAGTGTTGTGTTCAGCAGATATTATTAGAATTTTTAATTCAGTATATACATTTTGTCACGCCGTCCTTTAGTTGAAATGTCCGGAAAACATATCAGTCGTGCGCTTAGAAATTAAGAACATATATTTTCAACTGTGTTTAGTAATGGCTGTGCTCTCGCTACATGGGAAGTTGCAACGTCTCACCACAACGTCTCACCGCAACGTCTCACCACAATATCTCACCACAACGTCTCACCACAACGTATTATCACGGCGTATATGCTCATTTACAGAGTTAATATATTACGTGATCGAAGATTAGGAAATTAACAAAACCATCTACAGCTGCACTTTTCAAGAAAGCGTTTAATTCGGTCTAACGTTGTCATGGACGTTGAAATGATACGCAGAACATTTGTACCAGTACGTTCATAAGATATGATCATGTAACCGAGGCTGGATCGTATAAAATAAGAGTTTTTCCCAGTTACACAATCGCTGTTTCTGTATAGAAAATTAACAATTGCTTAGATTATATTTTAGTGGCAATACTAGTGTTGACATAATCGCTGCCAAATGATAGTACAAACCATTGTTGTTGGAAGGTGTAGCTATATTGTAGGTGTGGCACCACAGTGTGACGAAACGAGACATTATTTCAATAAAGTTATTCTATTTTTAATTGCTGTTGGAATCACCAAACAATTAACTCAAACGACAAAGGACAACTACGCTTTTAAACTGGGAAGTGTCTAATGCAGATATTTTGGTAAAGTATTATGCAAGTCCTCCCATGCCCGGTTAATTTAATCCCGGTTCAAAGATAAAAACAGACGTACCGTTGTTTGATATTGAAGATATGTTCTGTCGAGGAGTCAACGACTGTGGTTTCAAATTGTTGCAATCTCCGTGTCCCGGCGTTAATGTCTCTCTGCACGTTAGATCGACATACGTCTCTTCCTCCACGTCGTCGGTGTACTCGGTGCAGCCTGCGTCGTCCTCGTCGTCGTCTTCCGAGTTACCAGAGTATGAAGACTCGCTGAAGACATCCGGCAGTGAATCGTCGTGGAATCTGTCGCTGAGCGGAGAACAGGACTGCGTACCGTCTTGTGGGTCGCTCTGAGCGCGGACTGATGACGGGCGCCGTCTCACAGACATGTCTATGGGTGAAGCCGACACGTACAGTGGACTCATTGTTGTCACCAAAGGAGATGTTCCTGCGACGAGGGCCGGGGCGCCAAACACGGGAACCCGTTCTTCGTCGGGTGCACGCATCTCGTACTTTTCTAGATGGGCGTCCACGTTCTCCCCTCTGCCTTCTCCCTGACCCGCTCCCACTGGCGTCTCCCGAGTGAGGATAGCCTCGATGGAGAAGGACGTCAACGATTTACCAGCTTGCGTTTCCATCGTCATTTCTGTATAAGATCTCGCGCAGGACAAACTGAGGACGAATCAGACGAGCGTAAGGAAGCCGCAACAAAGAACTCGCTGACTCCCTAAGATCGCACCGTGCGACTTGCACTAAAATAAAGTATCTTCTGAAGGTCGCGAAGCCAGACGCGGAAGATGCGCTCAGACTCCAAGATGTCGGTCGATATGTCTAGCAGAACTTCCACTCCATCAAACAGGTCTGACCGACGGAAGCCACAACCTAACTGTAGATGGACACCAGACGGCGAATCGTGTCACCACCCCTTCCGTATCCACACGCCAAAGTTCTTCCCTACAAATATCACGTGACGCCCCTGGTTGCTACTGCGCGGCACTTGTCCAAAGATGTTCCAGATGCGCCAGTTACCGACGTTTAATTGACAGCCGCGGCACTGCCAACTGCCGACATTTGATTGGCAGGTGTAACGTCTTAAGTTCCTGCAGTGGGGGCGTAACTCCCTGGCAACCCTGCACAGAGCGCGCGGTCGATTATTCTAATTGTGATATTATTCCGTTCAAAGCGAAGCGCGTCGAGGTAATCGCCGGCATTAGAAAGTGCTCGATTCGTCGATAATCGCCACTCATGCGCACAAGTGTTTTCGTTGCCGCTGCGCTGGCCTCAATCTAGCTAGCATTAGAGCGATTGCGCAAATGACGTGATTTGTCGATATCGCTTTACGTAGACTTCAGTTGTCTGAGTAGCGAGCTGCCAAAACCGGTGAACACCATCTCTAGAATTTTGTTTCTTAATTGTTTGTTACGATGACTAATTTGTTCAGTAAATAAATGCGTTCTAGTTTTCCACGTTTGCCGACAGTATAGATAGTTCGACAGTTTAGCTTTGTTTCATGAGGACATGCAACCAATCACACCGCTTTCTGACGTGGTGAGTTATATTCTAGCTATGCTCGAATTTGCGAACAATGCTATACTACGTAACATTCTCAAATATATACTAAAACAGTTCCATAAATAAGTTGCGAAAATTACAAGTAATATTAGTTTCATTATTTGTTATTTCCGAAGGACTAGTCAAATCATATTTGTAACATTCACTCGTCACTAGTGAATGTTATAAATATGACATGTCTTAAAATATTTACGAAAGCGGATGGCTATTTCACTCTTATATACGTTCTTACCTTGCTAAGGAGAGGGTATTTTTTATCGTTGTATACAAATAATGTAATCCGTAGCCAATATCATTATTTATATACTTATTAGGAGTAAAGGTATTTCACGGGAGCGTTTATTGTCTCGCCACACATCATGTGTATTTTGCGTCTTGTACAATGTATATTTTGTTTAATTATAATAAAACAAACACTAAACAGAGGTTTGTAGTGAAAACACGTTAACTTTATTTCGTTGTTTTCATTATGAGTTACTTTTTAAGGCATTAGCACAATTCGATGTTTGTTTCTTGTTGTGATTATGGCTTTTAAAGATATAGAACTGCTCCATATATCAGGAGATGCTAATTTGTGCTATAACATTTGACAGCATTGCTATCTAAAATTACGTTCTATATTTAACACGTTTGATAGCGTGTGTTTTCCTATGTTATAGAGCTTCGTTGAGCATCTAGGTTACTTTTGAAGGAGTCAGGAAAATGCAGTGAGTGTTCCTGTGTATGGACTATGTGACTAAGAGACACGGTTAATTAAGGCAAATGTTTCTTAGGTTTCGTCGTAATATGATTTAATCTGTCTTCAGATATCAAGTTAAGTGGGTGTTATTTTATGATGCTTTTAAAACGTATTTTAAAAGTTACTGATGTTCTGCATACATTTGGTGTTTCATCAAAATAATGAAATATGCAACATTTCACATTCAGAGAGACCGGAACTTCAACTCATTCAAAGAACAATGAAATAGACACAGCGTGTCTGGTTCCCGGGATGTGTTAATCCTGCCGAACCGGGAGTCAAGTTCTCGTCCACTACCCTTGCTGCCACTTGTCGCAACGCGCGTGTCTGCCGACGGGGAAGCCGCTATCACTGTCCCGATCGACGAGACGAGGCACAGACTGACAACTTGGCCACAGCCAGTTATTAGCTGCCCCATTGACTAACGACCCCGGTTTGTGTCGAAATTCAGAAGGCCTATTAGCGCAACTGCTGGCCACACGTAATCACAGGCGGCGTGCGTGGTCGCTCTCGTATCTGATAAGGCCGCGATATGGGTGTTTAGTCGCGGTCTCTCGCCTGCTTCGAGACGACTGCTTGCTGTCCGAGTTAGTCGTAAGCGTTTACCCCTTCTAGAAAGAGAGATTAACAGCGTCGGTATCTGGTAAACAAACTCGCAATGACGACGTAAACCCTATTACGAAGTGGGCCACACTGGGTGTGTTGGCGCGTGTAGGTCTACCGCCCATTGGAGCAGTACAAGCGGTTACAACTGCTCATCCCCAAATTACACCATTTTACGTAGGATTGGTACTTCTCAGTCCATTTTTGTTCGTGGAGCGCTTTGATAACAAATCTCTCTACTCCCATTGAATTCCATGTTTCGGTTTTGTGCTCTCTAAACTACCGTTAATGTCATGACTATGTTGTCTAGCCATCTTGCACGGTGTATTCTGTGTCTTCTGCTTCGTAGAGATTTTGCCACTCTGGTGATAATCTGCTCCGCCTTCCGTCGTCTGGCTGTTCCACTCCGTCCAACGTCATCGCACGCTTTGATGGAAACGTATACAGCCGCAAGTCACGTCACTCAACGGACGTGTACCCTACTTCAACATGTTGTGTTTGGGTAGTGCCTCGATCTGGCATTTGATTCATCTGAACGCACCGACATCCAGAGTCCAGACATAGGCGTATCCGATGAGGTTGTACATATGGCATACACTGAATGTACATATGTTGTACATATGGCATACACTGAATGTGTGCATTTATACTTGACAGGAAATTACAAAGAATATATTATAAATGATATTAAATCGTTGCCCATATTATAAATGACATTAAATCGTTGCCCATATTATAAATGACATTAAATCGTTGCCCATATTATAAATGACTTTAAATCGTTAGCCAAACTTAGAGGTCGTTGTAAAGGACCACTGCTAAATAACGGTCGAGCCTCAATGAGCATTGTTCTGGACGCATGCCCACTCTGTATACAAATGACCGCTTTTACTCAAAGCGAAACAAACGTCATGGTTTGAGGCTGTGCTCCTAAAAGAAATCATAACAATTAACACGTGCAAATAAATTCAAGAATGTCACGCCAGTTGTTCACTCGAAACAGGGTTCGAAATGACGACTGACCCTTGTAGCTCCCCTAAAAATATTGGTCCCCTTAAAACTCTTTTTAGCGCCTATTTTTTGTGAAAAGACTTGCTTTTTATCATCGACACCTGTGCAACAGCGGAAGGGTTATTACAACGATAAAATGTGGGACACCCAACCTTACATTTTTCTTTCTTGTGGGAGGTCCCTCGTGCCTTATGGGGGGTCCTGGCCTTCCCATACCCCCCTCATTTCGAACACTGATTCAGAATGTGTTCTAAAAGTGGGAGATTCCGGTCATTTCTCCAGTTGACTGAGGGCTGACATGTTAACCAGCGCGACCGATAAGCACATGCGCAGTTCTATGAAATCGGGGGTAACCTAGACAACACGTGACGTACTAAGGGATGTCGGCATATACAGAACCAACGCAGTATCAAACAAATATGCAATTTTGTCAGGAAGAGGACTCGTTTAGTAAACAAAGGCCAAAATATGTTACATAAATTGAGTTTGGACGCAAACAGCATGGCCATATCCTATTGGCAAGTATAGGGATAGGTGTATACAAATATATTTTTATAACATAAGTAACATAGGGTTATCTAACATCGGACTATTTAGGGCAGTTAATTGTAATTCCAGAAATGGTAGCTAAGAAAATAAAGGCAATGAAGGACAATAAATCACCGGGAGTGGATGGAATTCCTCCAAAACTACTAATGGAAACAGTAGAACAAATTGGTATACGACTTGTAAGAGTAGGTTAGAGTGTTCAACTTGTCATCAAAAGAGGGGGTAGTTCCTGTTGTATGGAAAAAAGCAAACATCATACCATTATTTAAAAAGGGTTCAAGAAATAAGTCAGACAATTACAGACCAGTGAGTTTAACGTCAGTGATTTGTAAATTATTAGAAAGGTTAATCAAAGATCATACGGTGGACTTCCTTGTTAAGCATAAATTATTAAATCCATCTCAACATGGATTCCTAAAAGCAAGGTCATGCTTAACTAACATGTTATGTTTTTTGGAAGAAATCACTAAGTGGCTAGACGAGGGATCACCAGTAAACTGCCTCACGTGTACGATGACGTCATCAAGCGTCATAGGTACTGATGAAATCAACGTGACACGTTGATGAAAGCCTCTACCAGGTAAACTAAACGCACCTTGGATATGTAAAATGAAAGTTATTTGATTTGAAATCACTAGTAGATATTATATACTTAGATTTTCAGAAAGCTTTTGACAAAGTACTACATCAAAGATTACTACTTAAATTAAAAGCCCATGGTATCGGGGATAGCATAACTGACTGGATAGAACAATGGCTGACTGACAGAAGACAGCGTGTTGTAGTGGATGGAGAGGTTTCAAACTGGATATCTGTTTTGGGTGGGGTACCACAAGGATCATTATTAGGACCTTTATTGTTCTTAATAAATACCAATGAATTCGACGATAATATATCAAGCAACGTACTGAAATTTGCGGATGACAAAGTGTATAGCAGGGTTAACAATGATGGTGATAAACAAAATCTACAAAGCTATCTAGACAGATTAGTGAAATGGTCTGAGAAATGGCAGATGTTGTTCAATTTTGGGAAATGTAAATGCCTACACACAGGACATGGGAACTTGCATGTAAAGTATAAAATACGAGATACTGTTCTTGGTATTACTGTAAAAGAAAAGCCCTTAGGAATAACAATAAGTGCTGATATAAAAGTTTCAGAGCAGTGTGGTATTGCAGCTTCAAAAGTTAATAAAATTCTTGGGTTGATTAGAAGAAATATAACAAACAAGGAGAAAAGGCTATTTATATCTCCGTATAAAGCAAAAAGTTAGGCCTCATTTAGAATACTGTATACAAGTTTGGAGACCATATGACGAACGACTGCAAGTATGTGATTTAACAACCCTAGAGACAAGGCGGTTAAGAGAAGATCAAATTGCAGTTTTTTTAAGATATTGAATGCGTATGAGAATATTGATATAAATATTTTTTTCTCACTCAAGAAAGATAATAGAACTAGAGGACATGAGGTGATATTAGTAAAGGATCAGTGTAGATTGGATATCAGGAAGTACCCATTCTCACACAGGAAAATCAATTAATGGAACAAATTATCTTCACATTGTGTAACTGCTAGCAGCGTGAATATGTTTAAAAACAAAGTAGACACATATCTCAGGAGGGCGGATTACACATAGACTAAAATTGTTGGACTCTCGATAAACCAATGGCATCCTTGTCCACTTGCCATCTGGGCCTTTGCCTTGGATGGCAATCCTGCTAAATCTTGTTTAACAGTTTGGAGCGGCCCATGAAATGATCTGTGTTCCGTAAGGTGTTCCTAATAAACCAATGGAGTCTTAATTGTGGTTACAAACGGTTATGTTTTAGTGATTCTTATATTTACATATACCCAGAACCATGAATCCATGACTTTTATTTCCATTTCTGTACGACTGTCGTAGCCGTGAGTCCTAGCTACGTGTTTGGAAGACGTCTCATTCGTTACATCCAATGCATTATTAGATGTATGCGTGCATAGCTGACATGCAACCACTGTGGCCCTGCAAGCGCCTGCTCCTCACTTCCACCGGACCTCTGCTATAAGGACAAATATATGTTATGTTGCAAATCCTAACCGAACCTGTGATATTATCCATGCAAGTCCGTCAAGATCAGCCTTACAGTCACTCCTCCACGGTTCCTTGGTGAAAGACGATTGTCGACAGATGGCTCTTCCAACTAGCTATATAATAATAATAATAATTAACTTCTACAGCGCCTATATCACGAGGACCCTGAGCTCAGAGGCGCAACAAAACAGATTAATCAAGCACAATCATGAACAGGGACGCAAAAGTTATTAACAGAAGGAGGGACCACCGAAGATTCATTGTGGAAATGCCATTTGGAATAAATAAGTCTTGAGTTTGTTTTGGTAGGTAGCTATTGTTTCAGATGTTTTCAAAGAGGTCGAGAGTTCGTTCCAGACCATAGACACAGCGAGAGAGAAAGTAAGTCTGCCCAAGTTAAGTAAAGTTTTACGAACAATAAGTTGTTGTGAAATTGATGATCTGAGCTGCCTAGGAATATTTTAAAGATGCAGGAGACTAGCCAAGTACGGTGGTTGTTGCGAAGATAGAGCTCGGTGTGTAAGAAAGGACAATTTAAAAAATCGATTCGATAAGTAAACAGGAAGTAAGTGTAACTGTTTAAGTAGTGGTAGTGTTGACACAAAAACGTTACGTATGTCGGTTACTGTTTCAATCTTCGCCGTACGTCGTCGTCAGTCGAGTCGTTGCTGAGACAGTGAACGACTGTCGGGCGTGTTATTAAAACCCCCCTTGGACGTACCGATTCTTCAGTTGTTGGCGACTACTATTTCAGTTGACAACTAAAGTGTAGTTGTTAGGTACATGTTCTCCACCAACAGTTGGCAACACTTTTGTGGACATTGTGGACAGATGAGTAGATGTTGGCAGCGAAACTATTGGCGATTAAAAGTGTGCATATGGCGGGGTTAAACCAACACCCTGGTCACGAAACTCAGCTATATAACCACGCATAAACACATCAGAAAAAATACTATTCCAAGTTGTTGCGTAGGCCTATTGGTTCTCAAAACGGACGTAACGTTTTGTTCAGCTGTGTGTATCAAACCTTGTTGCATTTACTTTTACGTCTCTGGAATCATGTTTGAGTTGCCTGGCTTTAATTACGTGCCAACGTAATAATATCGTGCCGACGTGCGCTGGACGTGGTGTTGAATGGCATATACATATAAGGTATGTACCATAGAACAGTTACCTTTTTTGTGTGTGCATCAAACGTTGCGAAATATCAGTTATTAATTGTGGGCTGGTTGTGGCTGTGACCAGCAGATCACGTATAAGCACAATACAGTGCTTCATCTGAGTTCCCTAAATGTAGGAATACAGTTTGTGCGTGCGTGTGTGCGTGCGTGCGTGCGTGCGTGCGTGCGTGCGTGGGTGCGTGTGCGATTTGTGCTTAGATGAAAATTGCAGGTCAGGTTTGTAACACAGAACACAAAAGAAGAGTTAAAATCGAGATGTCGTTTTCCATAGGCAGTAATAAAAATCGCCAATTGATAAATAGCCGTGATTAGTCCCTAAACTGCAGAAGGAATTACAAGCGTTCAAGGAAATATTCGTCATTTTCTGCTATTCCCATATCTCTCTGTCCAGATATGCTCAGTAGAGTCACATAACTGCTTCTTTGCTCACAAGCTGCTAACCCGTTTACGACATGCAGCAAAATGTCAAAACACCAGCCTGCGTCTTCCCGTCCTTAGGGAGTATTCACGTCTGGGTTTCGCCCGCGGTAGTGCTGTTTGTTTTGTTTTCCCGCCACAAATTGCGTTAATTATAAACTGGGCCGCGTGGTCGCTGCGTGCCAACGTCGCGTCTGACAAGGCGGGGGGGGGGCATTCAGTTAGCAATGAATGTGTAATTGAGCGTGGGTAATATAAAAGGTTCTTTCCAGCTGATTCTCTAAAGTGTCGTCGCTGATGGTCACCAAGGATATTGGTGGTCCTATATTGTCTTCTGTCGTACTGTATTTATATTTACACGACACGACACGACACGACACCACACCATTCCACACACCACACCACACCACACACACCACACCACACCACACCACACCACACACACACACACACACACACACACACACACACACACACACACACACACACACACACACACACACACACACACACACACACACACACACACACACACACACACACACACACACACACACACACACACACACACACACACACACACACACACACACGCACACACACCACACACAGACCACGCCACACCACACAAAGAGAGAGTTGTTCTATACGACAAAAAAGGACGCGTGAAGTTGTTATGTTATGAAGTTTGGTTATTACTGTTAAACATTAATTTCTCATTTATCATAAAGTATTCGTTTAGTGAATATACATTATCGGGGTATTACGCGTGTGTATACACGTATTTGTCTACTATAAGCTTAACAGGTTTTTGGCTTTGTTATTTGTGAAATCCACTAATTCTGGAAATGCTAAATAATTGTGAGTAACAGACAGTTTAGAGGTGTTTCTTCCGAAACGTTGCAATGTAACATAGCTATTTCTAAACTCCTTGTCAAGACGTAACATAGCTATTTCTAAACTCCTTGTCAAGACGTAACATAGCTATTTCTAAACTCCTTGTCAAGACGTAACATTTTGCCTACAATTAACATTCTTATTATTATGCTCAGCACTGATATTTATGCAGTGTTTTGTCGAACTCAGGAGGCGTCGTATTGGTCGCGATCGGCGATTATTTTAGTTACTTTCCACGCAGTATAGACAATACTAAAAGAAGTCTCCGCTAACACTACAATATATTTACATAACACGCATAGCAGGCACTACTTGGACATTGATTTAATAACTGTTCGGGTGATTACCCTCCTCTCGCACCCGATAACTGCGGGTGGGAAACTGCCCTCTCGACGAAGTTTTGTTTGTTTTTACAAGGGTTCGAAGGCATCATTTAGACATTAACGGTGATCTGTCAACACTAGGCTGGAGAGTGTCTACTGCGCCCGATGACAACCGCCTCATCCCTCCCAGCTTCCGCCGCTTACTTACCTGCCGGTGATGGTAATGTCAAGGGAGAGTGTCAAAAGTAAACATTAGCCAGCTGTTGGCGAGATGTACTGGTTGATAATAATACTGATATTAATAAAAGTATTAATAATTAAAACAGTATGTAGGTAAGGGCTCCAATTTCATATCGATATATTGACTGGTTTGAATATTTTATTAAAGATAGCTGACCCAATAGAATTGCTGGAATAATACTACCATATTTCGGTAACGACTTTTGTCATTGTAAATAGCATGTGTAGATCAATGCGTCAATGCATGCAATGGGATTGTTTAGTGCTGCATAAAAATATATCACCATGTTGACTCGTTTCCGGGCCTTTGGCTGTATGCGTGTTAGATGTAAAACGCCAACATTGTATTCAATTTGTAGCATGTACACGGTTAACTGCGTCGTTTTGTATAAAATGGCGTTAGCAATTCGAGAGTATATTTTTATGCAATTAAACAAAAATATTTTATTTATGTATTCAGTTAACTTTGTCATGATTTACCGATCATTAAATCTGTGTCTAAGTTAAATAATTGAATCTGTGTCATTATGGTCCTTCGTAATATCCCCGCCCACGGGCAAACCTACACAATTTCAGCTCTGTAAGGGAGGGAGGGAGGAACGAAGGCACATATGTATGAGAGAACTCATACATAATGTACAAAAACAACGCGTATAGCAGTTGGTAAATTAGATGCAATTTCAGGTTGACAGCGAAGCCAAGGCTGTTACCTGTAGACGTATACGGTAGAGATATAACTTTATGTAAGCATCAGTAAACTGGTCGCTGTAATGCCAGTACATGTAGTTGGTATTGAAAGTGGTGCTCCACCCGATAGTGGCTCCTCCAAACGACTGTATTGTAGTCGCTTTCACTAGTGCGAGATGTCAAGGCTTCGTAGACTGGCGCCACCGTATGTTGCTGTCGCTATAACTTGTAAGTTGGTATATTATCTAGACTGACTATAATTCAACCGGTATTTTCATTATTACGAAAAGCGTATACAATGCATTTTTAACTTCAGTCATAGTATAACTCGCGCAATAAAATGCTATTGAATTCATAGTTAACAGTGTTTATCTTACTTTCCAGCATAATAATATGTTATAGTGTCCATGCTTGTATATTCAATAGCTTTATTGATTCTTTGCACCCTTTATTACGCATATAATTTATGTAATTCATTTAATAATTTATTATGATACATTACTAATTGTGACTCAATGTCCTACTGTGATCACGTGAAACTAAAAATTTTCATTACACTTTTATTCAAATACATTTTAAAAGTATTTTTACTTTGTAGCTTCTTTCAGAAAGTACTTACATTTACTCAAGTAATTTTGAAGTAAGTTACTTTTACTTTTTCCCAAGTGCACAAATATAGTACTTAGCAGATCTCCACTGCACATAACTTCAACTGTTCACGATCTACATATCTGAACGTCGATGAACCTGATTTGTGATTGGGTAAATCAACTGACAAAGGAGTTTTAACATTAAGAGGGTTGATAACTGTGACAAACAATCGCTAAGATCAAACAGACACGCATCTGGCGTAACAGAAAATAATTTATACACATATCATACATGTACAATAGCACAAATGTTATTACATTATACATTAAATAACAGAAGACATTAATCCATACTTGATAATTTCACGCACAATATATAAGTACACATGATGGGTTAATTACGTACATCTTTAGAATTTAACAACCTTTGACAGTTTACTGAAATGTGGTATTACATAGTGTAATGGTTGCTCTATAAAACACATCATTCTGGTCAATTTAAGGGATAATGATTCTACAGTTCATCCTACAAGGCGCCCTGGAGGACAAGAGAAGATGGGGTCTCCAGAGTAAAAACTGGCTGGATAACAGAAAAATGGACACATTGAGACCTACCAACCCTGCTATGCATAGCAGAGGGCAGACAACGAGACAACGCTGGCTGAATGGCACCCCTACGACCGTCCCAGTCAAGGGATGAAGGTGATTCTATATTCAAGTACTTTGCTTCCGTAGATGCTGTGCTGGTGTCACACAAATTACATGATGTTGCAATACATCTAATAACTGGACCCCAGTATACATATTTTCAATACAGTCTTAAACCATTAGTATTTTATATGTTACACATAATTTACTCTGAAAGAAACTATAACTCAAGCATTATTTACAGTTTAAACTTGGCACACAGTGAATACACTAATGCTCTTTGGTGTAAAGGTAAAAAACGTAAAGGTTTGTTCTTATATAGCATGGTATCCAATCCTTGGGACTACTCAAACCGCTTTACAATTCACCCCCTGGCAGACCTGTTCATTCCATGGCCATCTCATTCAGCATTAAGCCACACAACAATTACTGCACAAGAACTACCCATTCACATGTCTGTGGCCAGGTACTCATTTACAAAGCTGAGTGAACTGTGGCAATGTGGGGTGAATGAAACTGCCAAAGTTTCAAAATGGCAGCAAGAAGATTCAAACCCAGGTTCTATCGATTGAGAGCTTGGCATTCGAACCATAATGCCACCACGCCCCATAAGGTGTTAGATAGTGTTCACATTCAACACTTCTACTGAACATTACCAGCTAGTCATGCTTGATCTTCAACACCAAGTGCCCAGATCATGCTTATCATAACCCTGCTCACCGACAAGAGTGTCCTATTTAGAGAAAACGTTATACATTCACATACAATCACATATGGGGCGTCGACCCTTTGTGGGACTGTCCATCCCAGTGGTTTAAAGGCAATTTTACCTAGTTGTTCCCACGGTATCATCTATTTCCAAACAACATCCTGGGAAGTCAATAATTCACAGGTAAACATAGTTCATGTGATATTAAGAATAGCCATGGACTCTGACACAAAAAAGTCCTAATCATTCAAGTTCCAACAATGCAAGTCTGCAGAAGCTTTGGAATGCATGATTTTAACACTCGGTAGCAAGTGCACAGAGAGAAAATTTAAACAATGTTTAAATAAGAATTAACACAGGCATTCAACAAGAGACTGTCTGCAAAGTGTATTTTCTCAAGATGGTTGTGGCAGCTAGAAGTTGATGACACCAAAGAGCGTTGGCACCATCCGTAGTGCATCTAGCTGCGCCGTCAGGGCTGCACTGATGCCCTTTGTCGTGCTCAGCTCTTGCTCCAACTTGCCCTGTATTTGCTGTGGAGGAAGTTTAAAGTTTCCATTAAATAATATGCTTTCAAATATCTGTATATATCAAAAAAGGTACCTCAATATTAACCAAAAACTCTAATTAAAATTTTGCAGTAAGAAATACAGGAAGCATTCAATAAATGTCTTTAGTTTTTGTTTTAGCATTGTAATAATTACTTGTGGATTAGAGCCACACAAACAACTGCGTGTCTCAATATTTAACATCTTTATATTACTATGGTCTCCACATACATTAACACCATGTTTATTTTTAAAATCATAAACCAGCATGTCAATTTTACCAATACAAATGAATGGCAGTTGATGCATGCATTCAAAGTAACGGAATAAATATTTTTTAGTTAGCAATTGATGTTTTGTACATTTCATTGCTGCAGAAAAATCATCACCCTTACTTGTTCACGTTGAAATTATTCTTTTTGACAACTCAGCTTGAAAATACATTGGACTCCACTTCATATAATCACTTTGACCCACAACAATTTTAAGTGTTTTATTAAGTAGCACATTTTAATATAGAGAATGATTCCATCCCAGCCAACATATTTGATTCTACTACATTTGTCAAGAAGAAGCTATCTTTACTTTCAGACCTTTCTTTGACTTCCCCCCCAAAAAAACAGTATGAGTTAACAATAGGCAATAAGGATGATTCGAGTTTCATCATGTGTAACTCTTACCTGCAACTGTTTTATTTTACTGACGCATGCAATATTCTGCTGCCGTACCATCTCAGCCATTTTCCGAAGATGTCCCATCTCCAGCTCTCGCTCTATACAGGAAATTAAAAGTTTTTTTGTTTTTGAATCATGACAACAAGTCGGAGTAGGCCTGTTCATTCATACATCAGTCAGAGACGTCGCCAGTATACTGTCTTGCTACAATTACAAACAACCAATAATTATATCACTGAAAAAAAATGTGGCTTCAGTAAAAAAGTAGACATAATTTATAAGTACGTATTTATAAAATAATTTATATATTTGACTACACACTTTAAAAATTCATAAGAATTAACATTAAGGTTTTGGTATTAAACTTAAATACTCTGGCAGTGATGACAATTATTTTTACCTGGTTATTATGCACTGATCTAAATGTTTCTGCAAAAAATGGAACGTATCTAGTACTGATTGATATGCTAGCTCATTTGTTTCGGTGAAACCATCAGACAAATTATGAAATTATTTTTGACTGTATCTGATCAAAATTCTGCAAAAAAACGAAAAGCTGTCCAGCTTTATAGACTAAAACAAACAGTTAATCATATTTTCACAAGTTACTCGATCTAATGATCAAAGTCAATTATTTTTTCGATGATTTAAAAAGTACTCACTCTTTAAACTGGCTGCGCATATTACTTAAACTTTTCACACTACAAACTTTAATGTCGGTGAACCTGATTTATGATGGGCTGAATCAACTCATCATCAGCGTGAACGCCCTCACCTAGGTTCTTGTGCATGAACTGGTGAATGAAGCCATCCACGTCCAGCGGCTCACTGCTACCAACAACAAAGCTGGTGGAAGTGGTCGCGAGGAGCGCGTGGTCAGGTGACACACTGAGCATGTCCTGGGAGAGGTCATCGCAGGTCAACACATCAGACTCATCCTGCTTCTCCATCTCCTTCTCAAACTCATCTGTCAACACACGTCCTAGGCTGTTCAACAGGGAAACTGTTTATGTTTTATATATTGTCTCAAAATCAATCAAGATGATAATAACAAAAACGTGTTGTCTTATATCGCACCTGTGTCTGCCTAGGCTCTGACAGCGCTTACTCTATTACCAGAACAAATGTTTTAGCAGCAGCTAATACTGCACTAATATGGCTTTTTGTAGATCAAGACCACCAGTTCTGTGAGCCCTGGACAGGTTTTTTTATTTCCCTGTGTGGGATATTTTACTTCCCCTGGCATAGACAACAGACAGAAGGGACCAATGGCTGTTAGTGTATCTTCTGAAAGACACAGTCAAAGTAGTGTAAGCAAAATTGTCCAAGTTTTGAAGTGGCAGGTGGACTTGAACAACAGTCATCTCGACTGACCATCCAACACTCTAACCGCCCAGCTACCTGCCCCACCCAATACAATCGTGTTGCTATTTATTACACTAATCTCAAGCAAATATAAGTTAAGGTAAATATATGCAGTAAATAATAATGTTTACCCAGACTCAGTTTGTGAAGTTGAATATTTTTTATTTCTTAAATGTTTACATTATTCTTACATTTATGATAATTAATTATAAGTATTTTTAGCTGTAACTGTATTTCTAGTTCCTATTATTAGTAGTCATTAATGTATCACCACTGATATTTGTTAACATGCATAGTGTATAGTAAGTCGGTAATAATGTGCTTCAAAAGAACGTTATATGTTTAGTATCACAAACATTTCTTACTCCACACACTGTTTCAGGTGTGTAATCAATGAGGACTCGGCTTTTACTAACAACTATTAGCCAGATGAACATCTTAAATAGTAGTCTCAAATAACACCCCTTGCCAGTGATCACCCAAGACTGTCTCAAGTTCAACATGAGACAGTGGCCAAGAAAAAAGACTTCTCCCAGCCACTCACTTGTGACATTCTGCAGATGTTGTTTTCCGAACAGATGCTCCTTGCGATTGTGCATGTTGCTGAAATACTGGTCACACACCTTGCAGTATAGGCCCTCTTCCTCCTGCGAGCATCACATTCCTGCTTAGACACCTTGCAGTAAATTACTTCCGTGTCCCATAACTCACAATCACTATTTCAGATTTGGTCGAAAATCACTTTTCATTAACTCTCTACATGAATAAATCCGATGTTTTTTAGATATCAGGTTCTCTTGGAAACATTCAGCCACACTACAATTACTGCACAACAGTTATTTATATGCAAAATTCAAGTCCTGTCATCAACTGCTTATATACAGCTGGCTAACCTGCAGCAATGTGGAGGATACAAAACTGCCAACACTTAATTGCAGCAAGATGATTATGTCCTCTTGATTGATAACTAGACACTCTACAACTGTGCTACTGGTCCTGACAAGTGGCATATTTATCAAAACATCCATCATGAACATTGCCAGAAACACAAAATATGTTCTAATGTACGCAACCACAGTATGTACCAAAAACGGTGTTTTTATTAATGCCTGATCATGTTTAGTGTTGTTGAGCCTTATGTTGAATATAATGGAGGGTAAGTCAACAGTATCACAACAGGGCAAGTGTCAGAGGATCATACCCAACGATTGTTTAGTGTTGTTGAGCCTTATGTTGAATATAATGGAGGGTAAGTCAACAATATCACTACAGGGCAAGTGTCAGAGGATCATACCCAACGATTGTTTAGTGTTGTTGAGCCTTATGTTGAATATAATGGAGGGTAAGTCAACAGTATCACAACAGGGCAAGTGTCAGAGGATCATACCCAATGATTGTTTAGTGTTGTTGAGCCTTATGTTGAATATAATGGAGGGTAAGTCAACAATATCACTACAGGGCAAGTGTCAGAGGATCATACCCAACGATTGTTTAGTGTTGTTGAGCCTTATGTTGAATATAATGGAGGGTAAGTCAACAGTATCACAACAGGGCAAGTGTCAGAGGATCATACCCAACGATTGTTTAGTGTTGTTGAGCCTTATGTTGAATATAATGGAGGGTAAGTCAACAGTATCACAACAGGGCAAGTGTCAGAGGATCATACCCAACGATTGTTTAGTGTTGTTGAGCCTTATGTTGAATATAATGGAGGGTAAGTAAACAATATCACTACAGGGCAAGTGTCAGAGGATCATACCCAATGATTGCATCAAACACTTGTAATTAGCATAATTTTTTTAATTCTTAAATGACGGTTTTATATATACAAGACTATTTTCAATATGAAACTCCTTTATGTTAAACTGTCTTAGAACAAGTATGTCATTTTGGTATGTGTGTGTCAGTGCATCAACCCATCAATTTCTTAAGACCAAAGTATTCTGGCCAAACCTACTGAAAGAAAACATGCGAATCCTCACACATACCTCAATGTTGTCCAGGTAGTGAGTTGTGTCTATGATATCAAGGCTGGGCGAATCTTCCTCTGTAAATACACCTCCGACTATGTGACATACATCGCTAAGTATTAAGTTTGATTGTGATTATATTTAGTAAATTGTATTTAAATCGCGATTTATTAAAGATAAATATTCAATGGTTGCAACTGTCCTGTAATCAACTGTAAAACTGTAGAAGGCAATAACAACAAGGCAAGTGAAAAACAGCAATAATTGAGTTAACAAAACAACTAAATGTCAAACAAACCACATAATGCCCGTTTCCGCTTGAGGAAGTTCTGATAAGCATCTGACTGTTGATACAACTTCAACTCATCGATGTATCTCTGCTTGTCACTCTCAGCCAGTTCAACATACTTCTGTAGGACATAAAAGTAGGTAATCTTAAAAATTACTGACATTTGGGGAATTGTCTTCTCAAAGTATGGACATTGTAAACTGTAGTGTTTATTAGTTATACTGTTCTTGAAAGAGTTTCTCTAATTTCTTCTGTATATTACCACATATTCTGATTGAAAACCATTGGATGGATGACTGGTTTTGGTGACTACAGTAAAACATCTAAATTATATCAACCGAGCATATGGAAATAATGTACAAAACCATACTTTTGAGCAATTTTTTTTTAAGACAGGGAGAGCTGTTTTAAACGTCAGAAAACTTTAAGTAAAAAAAATAGATGACCGCAAACCTGTTTCTCCACTGGACACATAGATGACCACTCCCCACCCAGCAACTTGGTGACCTCAACAAACGGCAACTCAGGAGTCATCTCTTTAATCTGCCGTCGTCGCTCAATGGCAAATATCACATAACTGCAACACAGCAACAGTGGAACCTCGCTTTATGGTCACCTCAGTAATACTGCCACCTCACCATTATGGTCACCCTGGGACAGTCCCAAATTATTTACATAAATGTTCAGTACAGCATAGAACATTAGTCCCGCTAATACGGTCACCTCGCTATTGAGGTTACCTTAATAGAGAGGTTCCATTTTCATACACATAACACAGGAATGTCTCATTAGAAGAGCCTCATTATTGATGAGGTAGTAGTGTTAGAACCAATGTAATGTCATATGACATTTTTATTTTCCATATATGTGAGGTGGGATATGGTAAAATGACTAGTAATTTTCAATCAAAACAACATAATGAATTCTCTACAAGGTTTTAATCACACATCCTATGACATCAGACAACAGAAATACAAACGAAGGTGACGTACGCTGAAGCTGGTGACTTTGGTCCCTGGAAGAGCTTTTCCTTCTTCCTCTTGCGACCTTTTGGCCATCCTCCCTTCCGCTTCTGTCTCCCATAAAACACCAGTGGTCAATATAACTGGATGGGCAGCTGCCATCAGTTAGATGTGAAACGTAATTATTTACCATTACATCTACTATTCAAATTACTATCAGTGCGTTACTTCCAATATTATATTTACAATACATATCTTTAATGTTCAATTACAATTACTTTCAAAGAAATACAACCACTTTCTGGCTAAGTTTCCCAGTGATTAGCATTTATTTTAAACATTGTTGTGTGAAACCTAAAAAAAACCTAACAAATTAATAGAGATCATAATATTTTATAATTTGATTCAATGAACAGTGTCTATTTTAGTCAAATGGTCTACTTAAAGCTTAAGTTTCAGTTTTATAATATGGCTGTAATCACAACTGTAATATTACATGTATTATAAAAGAAATATGTCAATGATGCAATAATAATCTAAATTGTTTATTCACGTCCTCGGGTCAAAGATAAAAATGATGTTAACAATAGCATCTTCATGGGATAATAGTACTTAGCAATCGTGAACAACCTATTAAGTAATCATACTCAGTAATTGTGGACAATCTATTAAGTAATCGTACTCAGTAATTGTGGACAACTTGTTAAGTAATCCTACTCGATTACATTACCAAATTAATTGTAATCATGGTTCCCCACATCACAATTATCATATTAGTAGTAGTTTAATATCATGTGTTTGATTTTGTCTTCAATGAAATTGGTGACATTAATAACATGGGGGTTTTCATTTATTTCATCATTTGTCATATGAGGGTTTTCACTAGTGCTGTGTAATTTGTGGTGGTATACGAGTGTACCAGTATTTTTATGTGGTTTTGAAACTGGTATTTTTATTCAGTCAAACTGGCATCCCATCCAGTATGTTACATCTTCAATTGACAATACTTGAACTTCCAAAACTACACAAAAGTCACTAAATTTAAACGAAAAGAACGCATTTCATACATGTCATTGTGCTACTTCCGTGCAGAGTGCTCATGTCTGGAAGAGCAAATCATATAAGTCGATCAATGACCAAAGTGTGGCGCCACTGTTAAACCACACAAACGCAGTTTCCGCTTGTCACGTTTAGGAGGAAATAAATTAAGAACGAGTTTAAATTATGATAGTAGTTGCTAAGGTTCAACACTAGCTGTAACTTGTAATTTGCTAACACAAGGAAAGTCTTAGCAGTCTTTTAGATGCACCAAAAAACTATATAACCTTACTGTATACCATATAAATATTATTTAACAAGATTTGCCATCCAAGCCAAAGGCCCAGATGGCAAGTGGACAAGGAAGCCATTGGCTTATCGAGAGTCCAACAATGTTCATCTACTTATAACCCGCCCTCCTGAGATATGTGTCAACCTTGTTTTTAAATATATTCACGCTGCTAGCAGTTACACAATCTGTAGACAATTTGTTCCATTCATTTATTGTCCTCTGTGAGAACGAGTGCTTCCTGATGTCCAATCTACATTGATCCTTTACTAATTTTACCTCATGTCCTCTAGTTCTGCTATCCTTCTTGAGTGAGAAAAACATATTTTTATCAATATTTTCATACCCATTCAATATCTTAAAAACTTCAATCTGATCTCCTCTTAACCTCCTTGTCTCCAGAGTTGTTAAACCACATTCTTTCAGGCGTTCTTCATAACTAAGGTTTCTAAGTTCTAGAATCATTTTAGTTGCTCTCTTTTGTATGCGTTCAAGCGTATCTATATTCTTCTTACGATATGGTCTCCATGCTTGTATACAGTATTCTAAATGAGGTCTAACTATTGCTTTACAAAGAGGTATAATTAACTTTTTTCCCTTGTATGTTATGTTTCTTCTAATCAATCCAAGAATTTGATTACCCTTTGAAGCTGCAATACCACACTGCTCTGAAACTTTCATATAAGTGCTTATTGTAACTCCTAAGTCCTTTTCTTTTATAGTAGTACCCAGAACAGTATCTCCCATTTTATAGTTTACATTCAAGTTCCCATGTCCTGTATGTAGGCATTTACATTTCCCAAAATTGAACAGCATCTGCCATTTCTCAGACCATTTCACTAATCTGTCTAGACCATCGTTTTGTAAATGTTGTTTATCACCATCAGTATTAACCTTTCTAAACAGTTTTGTGTCATCTGCAAATTTCAGTATGTTACTTGTTATACTGTCGTCCAAGTCATTGATATAAATTAAGAATAATATAGGTCCTAATACTGGACCTTGAGGTACCCCACTCAAAACCGATTTCCAATTTGAAACTTCTCCATCTACTAAAACTCGTTGTCTTCTGTCAGTCAGCCATTGTTCTATCCAGTTAGTTATGCTATCCCCGATACCATGGGCTTTTAATTTAAGTAGTAATCTTTGATGTGGCACTGTGTCAAAAGCTTTCAGAAAATCTAAGTAGATAATATCTACTGGCGATCCCACGTCTATCCACTTAGTGATTTCTTCCAAAAAACATAACATATTTGTTAAGCATGACCTCGCTTTAAGGAATCCATGTTGAGATGAATTTAATAATTTATGCTTAACGAAGAAGTCCACCATGTGGTCTTTAATTAACCTTTCTAATAATTTACAAATCACTGACGTTAAACTCATTGGTCTGTAATTCTCTGACTTATTTCTCGAACCCTTTTTAAATAATGGTATGATGTTTGCTTCTTTCCATTCAAACGGAACAACTCCTTCTTTTAATGACAAGTTGAATACTCTTGCAAGTGGTATACTGATTTGTTCTACTGTTTCCATTAGTAATTTTGGAGGAATCCCATCCACTCCAGGTGATTTGTTATCCTTCATTGACTTTATTTTCTTAGCTACCAATTCTGGAGTTACAACTAACGGACCTAAATAGTAAGATTTAGCCCCCTGAAATTTAGCATCAGCAACTGGTAATGAACTAATATCTTCTTTGGTAAACACTGAACTGAAGTAACCATTTAGGTCTTCCGCCATTAAAAATGCCTGTGATATTACATTTCCAGCACTGTCTTCTAGAAGTCCAACCTTGTCTTGTACGTTTTGTTTACTCCTGACATATGCATAAAAACTCCTGCTGTCATTTTTTATGTTACATGCCAGTTTTTGCTCATAGCTTCTTTTAGATTGTCTGATTTCAGTTGTAGCTGCATTAAGTGCCTCGTTGTATTTTGCATAGTCTTCTTCCTTTCTGGTACGCCTATAAACCCTCCACATAGTTTGTTTTAGCATTATTTTACTAATTGCCTCTTTTGACAAGTGTTTCTTTCTACACCATTTTCCTTGTTTTTGGAAGGGAACAAATTTATCGATGATACTCTCAATTTCATATTTTAGAATATTCCAACATTCAATTGCGGTCTTATTCATCAGCATGTTATTCCAATCTAGCTTTGCTAAGTATTTTCTCATATCTTTGTAGTTACCTTTGTGGAAGTTTCTCTTGTACGTTTTCTTATTTTTACTTTCTGATTTTACATTGATGTCAAAATGTATTTGATTATGGTCACTATTACCCAATGGTTCAAATATTGTTACATTGTCCACTAATTCTTTTTGTGATGACAAAACTATATGTAATAAATTTTCTCCCCTGGTTGGTTCTAGTACGTGCTGAGTAAGAAAGCTATCCTGGATTAAACATAGAAATTGTTGCTCCTCAATCCCTGTGCTCTCTAGGGAATTCCATTGTATGTGTCCATGGTTAAAATCTCCCATTATGATACATTCCCCTTTACTAACTTCCTTTATAGCGTTTTTTATTTTTGTGTTGTCCTTTTCGTTTATGTTTGGACTTCGGTAAACTAATCCAATAGTTAATTTTGAATTTCCTGAAATAATTTTGCACCAAACAGCTTCATCACAATCTGCTTCCCTTTCTAGTTTTATTTCATAAGCCTGAATAGATTCTTTAACATATAAAATAACTCCCCCGCCCCTTCTTCCTATTCGATCTTTCCTAAACATTACGTATCCTGTCAGTCCTAATTCAGCATCTGTTATATCTATGTTGGCCCATGATTCAGTTATACCAATTATGTGAGGGTCAATATCTTCTACCATAATGTTTAATTAGTTTTTCTTATTTACTATGCTCCTTGCATTTAAACATACGCATCTATAACTTTTTTCAGAGATGTTTTTCGGATGATTTGATATTGGTTTATCTGTGCTAGTGGCCTCTTGTTCTGCTTGAGACACCTCTAGGTAACCCCCCTGCACTTCTAGTTTAAAGAATGTTTACTTCCAAAAATATATGTCATTGTACCCAAGTCACTATCTACTGCTGCTGAAAGTTTGTCCGCGAATACTGCCGCCCCCTTTCCACTTAAATGAAGCCCATCCTTCATGTACATATCAGCCTTCCCAACAAAACTTCCCCATAAATCAACCTTCCTCTTCCCTACATAGCTTCTGGACTAACATGTTAATTGCCACCCCCCGGTGGTACATATCATATAGAGAAATACGGTAGACAACACTAGTTTTCATATATTCCATTTTGTCAATTATATTCTTGAAAGTAATCATGATTATAATAATAAATCACGATAACAACCAAAAGTACTTGAAATCAATTACACTAATGTTGTAAGTAATCATACTCATAATTTTTCCATAGTAATCATAAATTGTAATCAAAATGAATTGCATTAGTGAACTGTAATCGCCCCAACTTTGAGGAAAACCTGCCTTCAACTCATGCCCAGTGTCCGAGTGTGTGCTGACCACAGCCACTGTGTCTGAGAGACTGCTGTGGAGTTGAGGAGGCGACCCTGTTGTCAACCCCTGACAACTGTCTCCCGTCGCATCGCCCTGGACTTCAAACAACTGGGCTCCATCCGCGTTGAGGAAGTGGGCAGGCAGATAAACTGTTACACACAAGCACCATCAGGCTTATGTCTGACAAATCATAACATTATTAATGTTGTCATAATACAGGATGGACCAATGTTTCTTGCACATAAACGACAGTGTCTTCAAAGTGGCAATGAGGATCCTCAATTATTTAGCCCATCGATCGATCCAATCAGGTTTGTTGATGTTCAACTCTGTAGTGTGAGAATAGTTTATGTAATATGCAGAGTCGGTTTAATAAAAGGCTGCATACTTTTGCCTAAATCATAAAAAAATTAATTTGATCAAACTAAATCAACCAACTTATGATTAATTTTGCCATTTTGTGTAAAACTTAGTCAGGACAGTCCCAGTAAAAATAATTTAATAATTTGTGCAATGATTTCATAACTAAAAAAAAATTGCACAAATAACATACCATGTTGTAGTGGATTGGTTAAATTTTTCATCAAATGATTCTGAAAGGAGACTAGCGAAAAAATATAAGTAATGTGCCACAATCTTACAAGCAGATAATTTCATTAGTTGTTAAGCATTATTTGACAACAAAAGTGTGGACTTCATAATCCACACACTACAACAAGTCTTAGACTCTTACCTGTGTTTTGTAAATCTAATGTGTTTGTTGCACCAGCAAGGGAGACTTGCCCGACTGTGATGGAATCACCAACAGAAAGAACCAGCCTACAAAATGGAACATGTTATGATATTTACTCTATCAGATGTGTGTGTGTGTGTACCCTAACATATCTGTTAGAGCAAATGTTCTTTTCATAGGTTGGCACATACATAAGGGGAAAATGCAAATATATATATATATATATATATATGTGCCATAGATAGCTGTATGACTTTCACAAAATTCACAGTACTTATTGTAAAACTATTGTTCTGCCAGAAAGATTGAATGTATCCAGTAATCAGAATGCATATGATCAGCAACAAAATGCACCATTTTAAGTTGGAGCAAATACATCCCACCTAATAAAAAATCATACTTTTTTACACAAAATATGTCATCATGTATTCATGGCCATTTGTCTTTGGTGACCACTCAGTATACATCGTTAGAAACCAAGTGTGCATCAAAATTTAACATTAGTCTCATGAATGGTGGAATAAAATAGGGTCATGAATGTTAAACCGACATCGATCCACAAAGTAGCTTCCAACAAAAGTTGTTCAATGTCAATGAATCAAAACATTTCCATTTACTGTCAGACTAACACAGACTTTTCATTAAAAAGAACATTTCAACAGTATTTGTTATATATTTTGACTCAATTCATTTGTCCTGTTGGAACCAGGTCTATGTATTTAACCATACACTGGTAGCTACTTGTCCTGGACAAGCGTCACTGTCAACAGTATTAAACCCTGCAGTTAAGCAAGAAATCAGTGACACTGTAGGCAACGTCAATCGCCATAAAATGTTTTCTATCTGACTACTGCTGTTGTATAGGCGAATGACTCGCTCGACAAAAATGTATGCATTTTCATGAAAAGTTAAACCTTACAAAACTGCCATAAACAGAGCAGAGCAATAAACATATATCATATCTTTATGCATTGTTATATGTATATTACTAAAGTTACCTGACAATAACAATGTAAAAGTGTGAAATTATTACATTTTTTTGTCAGAATGCATGTGTTTCTGACAAATAGCCGGATGTTGTTCAAAAATGAGAATATCGTAGGTCAATATAAGGTCATGCCAAGAATTGATGTCTGCTGGCCATAGAGTTACATCATTAATAATCCCCCTATAAACTACTAACTTGCTAAAGGGTGTTTTATTTATGTCTGTGCTGCTGGCCCACTCTGGCCTGATTCTACAGGAACTGGCATTAGACCATGTGACCCAAAGGCAACATCACGTGCACAGTATGGCAGCTATTTATGAAATCTTTTCTATGTGATCGATAAATATACTCATAAATAATTATTTGGAGCACATTTCTTCTGCTTCTTGATGCCTAAGTGTTGGTTGTATGTCACGGAATACACATGTGGAACGGTTAGTGCGTATCAGTTTTAAAACTTAAGTTATTAGTAACCATTTGGCTACGGAAAGCCAAAATCTGCGTGTATGCTTTTGACGGACAGGATTTCCTCCCCTAGCTCAATAGTGGGGCGAACAATTCTGCCTAGTGACACTGATGTCTTGCTTGACTTTCAAAAACTGACTAATTCCATAATTTAAGTAGGATAATTTATTGGGTAGAAATTGAGACAGTAGGTTAAGGCCTAACATCGGATACAATATACACCCATCAGTAGTCGGGTACCATCTGAGGGGCCACTCCACTGTCTGGCACTGTCACTGTCATTGACTGTCAAGATACACTTACATTTACAAACTATGAGCATTTGTAAGGCTAGAGATAAGCCTTTTATAGTTTGCCAATATCTTAACCCAGTTTTTATCTATTCCGTTTTTAAAAATGTTAGTAGAGAGTGCAAATATAATATCGTTGGACAAGGAATTCCATACATCCACCACCCTTTGACTGAAAAATCAGCATCTCCATAGCTTCAAACATTGTTGTTTGTTTAATTTTTTACTGTGGCCTCTGATGTCATTTAGATTAATATTAAAAAACTGATCTGGGTCTATGTTCTCTTTCCCAGTTAACAATTTAAGTTTCAATTAAATCTCCTCGTAATCTCTGTTCTTCAAGTCTATAAAGTTTTAGTTGCGATAATCTTTCCTCGTATGTAAATTCCTATTACCAGTTTTGTTGCCCTGCGTTGTACTTTCTCATTAAAATATCTTTTGCATAATAAGGTGACAATGCCTGTATGCAGTATTCTAGATGTGGTCTAATATATGTATTATAAACAATGTTGAACGTTTCTCGGTCAATGTGAATAAATGCTCTCTTTACTGAACGCAAAACCACCATAGCTTGTTGGATTGCTGCAACAACTTGTTTCTCCCATTTCAAATTATTTGAAATCCAGACACCTAGATCCTTCTCTTGAACTGTTTCTGCTAAAATGATGTTATTATTTTCAGTCGTCATGGTGTACTCGAATTTTTTATTGTCTTTGCCTATGTGCATCCTTAACATTTACCAGTGTTGAAAGTTAGGCACCATCTATCACTCCACTCACTTAAGGTATTTTTACTTTACAATTTACTATCTCTGGTATATCATTTACATAAATTAAAAAGAGAATAGGTCCCACTACTGATCCTTGAGGAACACCACTAATGACACCAAACCATTCAGAATATTCACTTCTTACCATAATTCGCATTTTTCTATCTGATAGAAAATCAGCTATCCATTCTAAAACTTTACCTCGTTTTTCCACAGGCAGATAGTTTCTGCAACAACCTCTTTTTCGGGACTTTGTCAAATGCTTTTTGAAAATCCAGCAAGATAACATCAACACTATCTCCCTGATCCACAAAGGCTTCACTTCAAGAGGAAACATCTTTCGATTCTTTTCCCAGTCAGAAACCCCTAGTTCATGTCCATAGTTGTACTAGTTACCAGTCCAGGCCATAATCCTTGTGTCTGTTTAATTAAGCCAGGAAGTCCAGTAAGCCCATAATGAAAGGGTCATTCATCAGTTAGCCATAAAATGCCTTTGTTGCTCTCACAAGTGACAGTGCTAAGTACTGCTAGCTGAGTCTTCTTCTGAAGAAGTTTGGTGACTCAAGTCAGACAGCCTGCACCAGTAATGTCTGATGTCAATTTGTAGTGTGGTTAAAGTACAAAGGGGATATTGAGCCCTGGACATTGGCAGGTGCTAATCCACCCTCTCAGCAAACATTAGTTGTGGACTTGTGGTCACTGCCAGCCACAACATGCCTAACAGTGTATCATATATATCATATATATTTAATGGTTATATTTCTTTTCTCTTGTTATGTTGTGCTATAAAATTTATTAAATAAATTTTTGAAAAGTATTTTCAATTTAAAAACATTTAACCCATATTTGAATGCACACCCTGAACATTTTGCATTTGAATGCAAATTGCACCTTTGAAATGAATGCAAACCCCAGTTTGGGTCCATACATAAGTAGTTTTTTTGCAGTTTTCCTCATAAAAAAGTCTGATCAACTGCCGTTTTCCCAGTCAACTCTTCCTAAATTATATAAATTCATTCACAACGTTCATTTTTTAAAATACGTTATTATTACTATACAGAGTTACTATAATATCGTACAAGATGTCACCTTTGAGCAATGTACTTGTACTCGTAAAAATGTACTTGGCCACAGGTCTGCTACCAGTTTTTTATATCTTTTCCTAAGTTGTACCTGTTTCCCTACTGATGTACAGACTCTCTTAGTTTGCCTGGGGGCTTTACGGTTTGGCTTCTTCCTTTCCCTTAATGGCACATTTTTTTCACTTCCTCTTCAATTTTCAACTATCAACTATAAAATATTTCCATCTCACATTTACTCCTTTTGTTTCCATTTCATCTCCCACTTAATATTATGAAAGGCTGCATTTATAGCTGCCATATTCACTTTCCAGTAATCGCATCTGTTCCCACCATATACTCTTATATCTATAGCCAAATATGTAATGAACGTCCACACCAATCCAACAGGATCCCAGTGGAGCATTAGATTTTAGGTTCTCAATAATATAATCCTCATTTGTGAAAATTAAATCTAACATGGTTCATTTCCTTCCCTAAATCTTGTGTTAAAATTAACATGTTGTTTCAGGAATAAGTTCTGTGTTACATCAAAAAAAATTAGCAGGAAGTGAGTTATCACCAGCTTTCAACAGGTCTTCCAGTTAATTTCAGGGAAATTGAAGTCCCCAAAAATCAGTAGGTGAGATATACCGTGTTTCTCGACTGCTTCGTTCATTAAACTAATAAGCAACTTGGTATTTTGTTCAGTTGAACCTTATATATGCATCCTACTAATGGTTTGTCCCTATTATTTAGTGTGATTATACTCCATACGGATGACTCAAAATCCGTGTTGTTTAGTTCTGTACATGGTGCTGACTGTAACAGTGTAAGCCATTCTCAATATAGAGAATGACCCCTCTTCTAAGATCATCTCTGTATGGGTAAAACCTTCCAGATTAATATCACCTTCACTTTTACCTTCACTACAGAATTCTGTAATGCCAATAACTTTAGGCTTCAGTACTGTTACCACCTCTCTAAATTCATCCATTTTATTATTTAAACTTTGTGCATTTGCATAGTAACAATGAAATAAATACTCTTTTGTGTCCAGAATTGGAATACAATGTGCTTTGTTTGTGCTAGTGCTTTCTTTTTGTTCGTTTTACTGAGTGCTTAGAACTTCTCCCCATTTGGGGTAACAGCACGCGACTGTAGCTTTTCTTGTCATTCTTTTTCCCAGCTGTTGCTACGGCTCCCTTTTCTCTAGTTGTTGTTGTTTGAGTTTGTGCTCCTGTCTCCTTCTCTTTCCGAGTCTGATTTGCTTTCTCGTGGACACCCCTCATGTCATTTTGTCCCTTAGTTCCATCCCTGCGCTTCACTATTTTCCCATCTCTAATCACAAGATCTGTCTGAACCCTTTTTTCCTCTCTCTCTCAGTTCCTTTTGTAACTCTCTTACAAGACTCAACTCTCAGATTCAAGTCAAGACGAGAACGGCAAGAGAACGGAATAATTATAATTCGGCCAGCACCATCAATCCGATTTAAATACGGCGATCGAACTACCAAACTATCTTACGCATACAACCAGAAGTATAATTTTAAGTTTGAACTAGTCTGTGTGTCGATTTAGTCTCACTTTAAAGCCAATTAACGCGCTATGAAGCATGTAATATCGCTCACCCCTGCGACGTCTCTACGCCGATGACACCGGAGTCGCCGATCAAACCAGCGGTTGTAACAGCATCTACCTCGAATTTGATTCCCTCCGACGAATAGTCAGTTTTGTCACCATCGCTGGTAAGTGAGCTTAGATTAAATATGGGACCATTAAGAGATAGGGTAGAATTTGAAGTAGTAATCGAAGTTGTGAGAACTTCGCTTGGTTCTCCGTCCATCATTGCTACGTACAACTGCTGCCATCTTGCGAATAATACCGAACCAACACCGGACTACGCCCTGTCTTAGAAATGTGTAGTTCCGGGTAACGTAACAAATAATTTTACGTATAAATACTTGAATAAATGGAAATAAAAAAATTAACTATGTAATTATAAAATATATATCTTGCCTAAATTAAGATTTTCATTTGAACATTTTATGAAAGTTTAAATATTTGCAATGATTTGTCGTGAAGTTTCCGTAGTGTAGTGGTTATCACGTTCGCCTAACACGCGAAAGGTCCTGGGTTCGAAACCCAGCGGAAACAATTCGTATATTTTTTCCCCCTAGTACTTCGTATTATTATTTTTAATCACACTAGCAAAAGTACTTATCCTCCGGACGGTAGTTAGTACATGAATTGGTAGTTAGTAAGTGACCGTCATAATATTTAACAAAAACGTTATCACTGAAATAATCATCTATAGGGCACGGACCACAGTCACTTTTCCCATAGACGACCATTATAACATTCTTGCGCCTACATTGAAAATTTATCCTACAATTTTTTTTTTAAATTCACAGAAAATGACAGACCCACTAAGACACCTGGTGTGCGAAATTCGTGAAAATTACATACCTCCTTTTCGCACAAATTGCTTCAAAGCATGAGGCCCGTGCATTTCTGCCATGAAATTCCCTGGTTTCTCAAATATGAGTACATCCTGCCTAACAGCCACTGTGTCATTATGCAGCTGGTATACATACTGACAAATGGCATAATTTCAAAGCTTAGATGCTACTGTGCACAAAAACATCACTTCTACTCACTCATACACACAATTTCTGCTCTCACAAATAAACCCTATCTGCACAATGAATTTTTCCTTGGGACTCTTTATGTATGTAATGGCGGATGGATTCTGACTGTGGTCCGTGCCCTTAGACCTTGGTACGTACGTACTGCTGGGTCCGCCTTTCTGCCCGTTGATGGTGGTTTCCTCCGTGCAATCCGCCGAGTCCACTTTTTATATGCTTAGGTAGACAAGCCCTATCTCACCGAGGGTTTTAGACCCTTCGGCTACCCTCACCTGGTTTGGCCCGCCTGTCGAGGCGGTTTACAGGGGAGTGACCGCTGCGCATGCTATAGCTTCTTAATTTGGAGCCACAGGTGAGAGCTGAGTGCCAAATGGGAACCAAAGATGGACGAACTGCCCCCGGAGGAACACGACATGCCCCCCACCAGAGGTGCTACTCCTTCCTGAACACGCCATGCACCCCAGCACCAACTACACGTCAAAGTCTGGAACAGAAGAACCATTAGTCTACAGACCAGAAGGTGTACAGGGCAATATATACTGCTCCCCAGCTGCCTTACGCCTGTGAAACGTGGACAGTGTATCAACGTAACGCCAGGAAACTGAATCACTTCCACACAACCAGCCTCAGAAGACTCCTCAACATCAAGTGGCAGGACAAGATCCCCGCCACTGCGGTCCTTGCTCAGGCAGGCCTACCCAGCATCCACACCATCATGTTACAGTCTCAGTTACGAAGGGCAGGCCATGTAGCTCGCATGCCAGACCACCGGCTGCCGAAAAGACTCTTCTACGGTGAGCTACAAGAAGGTAGTGATCACAAGGAGGGCAAAAGAAAAGTTTCAAAGACAACATGAAGATCTCCGTGAAAGTGTTTGCCATCAACCCCAACACATGGGAACACGCATCTCAGGAACGTGCTGAGTGGCTCTCCTCCCTGTACAAAGGACCGTGCTGAGTGGCTCTCCTCCCTGTACAAAGGACCGGGCTGAGTGGCGCTCCTCCCTGTACAAAGGACCGTGCTGAGTGGCTCTCCTCCCTGTACAAAGGACCGTGCTGAGTGGCTCTCCTCCCTGTACAAAGGACCGGGCTGAGTGGCGCTCCTCCCTGTACAAAGGACCGGGCTGAGTGGCGCTCCTCCCTGTACAAAGGACCGTGCTGAGTGTCTCTCCTCCCTGTACAAAGGACCGGGCTGAGTGGCGCTCCTCCCTGTACAAAGGACCGGGCTGAGTGGCGCTCCTCCCTGTACAAAGGGCCGTGCTGAGTGGCGCTCCTCCCTGTACAAAGGACCGTGCTGAGTGGCGCTCCTCCCTGTACAAAGGACCGTGCTGAGTGGCGCTCCTCCCTGTACAAGGACCGTGTTGAGTGGTGCTCCTCCCTGTACAAAGACCGTGTTGAATGGTGCTCCTCCCTGTACAAAGGACCGTGCTGAGTGACGCTCCTCCCTGTACAAAGGACCGTGCTGAGTGGCGCTCCTCCCTGTACAAAGGACCGTGTTGAGTGGTGCTCCTGCCTGTACAAAGGACCGTGCTGAGTGGCGCTCCTCCCTGTACAAAGGACCGTGTTGAGTGGTGCTCCTCCCTGTACAAAGGACCGTGCTGAGTGGCGCTCCTCCCTGTACAAAGGACCGTGTTGAGTGGTGCTCCTCCCTGTACAAAGGACCGTGCTGAGTGGCGCTCCTCCCTGTACAAAGGCGTTGCAACCTGTGAGGCAAACAGAACTGCTGCAGCAGAAAAACGGAAGCAAGCCAGAAAGTTAAGAGCCAGCGACCCCCGACAACACATGCGGCTGCCACCCCCCGTCCACACTGCCAGATAATCTTCCAGACGCAGATTGGCCTTTTCAGATTGGCCTGCGCACTCACAGATCAAACTAGCCCCTCAACTCCCGGATGGCTGAAGTGTTCCTCATCGCTTCGCCATGGAGGAAGGGATAATGGTGCTTGGTGCTACAAGTCAATGTCTTAAGATGTTTCCTACTACGAATGTGGACAGTTTCGACCGTTTGCCCTGGATGGTAGGCAAAGGATGCCCTAGTATTTAGACGTAAACGTCCGGTTCTGACCGAACAACGCATACGTTGTCACAAGAGCACATGACTTTTATTCATTGCGGTCTTGACTAAACAGAATCGTCATGTGCTCTTGTGTTCATGTGTTGAAAGAACATTTTCTACGCGAGTCTCACTGACGCACGCACGCACACACGCACGCACACACACGTACACATACACATACACTCACACGTACAGACGTATGCATACATACGGGTTAGTATAAATGTTATAGTTAGACACTATTCATATTTATTATGCCTTGGACTGATAGTCATCAGGGACAACGATTATTTGCTGAACCAAGCCATACCTATTGTGCCTTGGACTGATAGTCATCAGGGACAACGATTATTTGCTGAACCAAGCCATACCTATTGTGCCTTGGACTGATAGTCATCAGGGACAACGAATATTTGCTGAACCAAGCCATACCTATTGTGCCTTGGACTGATAGTCATCAGGGACAACGATTATTTGCTGAACCAAGCCATACCTATTGTGCCTTGGACTGATAGTCATCAGGGACAACGAATATTTGCTGAACCAAGCCATACCTATTGTGCCTTGGACTGATAGTCATCAGGGACAACGATTATTTGCTGAACCAAGCCATACCTATTGTGCCTTGGACTGATAGTCATCAGGGACAACGATTATTTGCTGAACCAAGCCATACATATTGTACCAAGCCATACCTATTGTACTAAGTGGGTCGGTGCAATGAGAAGAGCCGGTGAAGGTTTCGCAGCGGGGTATTTTTCACCATACAAACTTGGGGCTTTGCCCCCAAACCTTTCATTTGCCCCATATCAATCTAATTTCCATACACATCCTGCTCACAGTGATGTGGCCCTTACTCAATATACCTGGATCCTTAGTGATTTTTGGGGAAGGTCCCCGAAGGGCACTTTCACTGGAGAAGGCACCCGATTCAATTGAGAGATAATTTCCATGTGCGTGCGTGCGTGCGTGCGTGCGTGCGTGCGTGCGTGCGTGCATGCGTGGGTGCGTATAACAATGAGGATTATGTTTTCATTTACTTTTTTTAGCATGGTTTGTTGTGCACATTTTCATTGGGGCAATGAAAATACAGCCAATGATGGGAAATGAAAAAGACACATTTGAACTTCATTGGCCCAATGATGTTTTGAACATCAATGAATAAGGTTTCCTCTTGTTGTTCCTGCTTTATTTTTGGAATTTTGGACAACAACATAATTTTAAACTGTTAAATTTATATTATGTATATCACTATAAAAGGGATATTTGATTGACGGTTAATATGTACAATTAGGGAAGTTGGACTGCTTGTCAAGACTCGCTTTGGTCAAGACTAGTAGTGTTTGACAGGTATTTTCTTTTTATAATCAGATGTTTTCATTTGCGATCCAACCCTTCACGGTAACTCACAAAATAGTAATAATAATAATAATAAAGCAATTTTTTTCACGATAAACGTTAAGAAATATACATTTTATCTTACCATTTTATCTTACCAAGGATCGTGAGTTTAAATATTAAATATACAAATAAATACAGTACCGCTTAAGATTAAATAATAAAAAACGAGATTGTATTCTAAAATGTAATAAAGTTAGATAAACAAAATATTCAAATAAGTTTAGTAAAATGTATAGTTTTTATAGATTTAAGAAATATACGGGTCAAATATATCATATTAATAAAATAGTCCAGTTTGTTTGTTATCTCGCGTGTCACTGTTCAATGTCAAATATATCATATTAATAAAATAGTCCAGTTTGTTTGTTATCTCGCGTGTCACTGTTCACTGTCAAGTATATTGTACAGATAACATGTTTTAAAAGCACATAGTTACAATTTCGTAGTGCTGGCCTGAGATAGTTCCGGACCTTTGAATTCTTGAATATTTGCAGTCGCTGCAAAAGTGGGGCACTTGGAGCTCTGTATTCGGAGTCTGTCGTTGTTCTGGCAGCACGTTTTTGGAGTTTGTTGATATGCTCTGATGAGCTAGCATTGCCACAGAGCCTGCTGCAATAGTCTAGTGTGTGGAAGAACGTAGCTTTTGTTGAATGTCTTCCTTGCACGGAACGGAAGGCATTTCTTTATCCTGCAGAGAAGTGCAACGTTAACGGCAATCATGCTGTGTATCTTTTGTACATGTGCACATACTTTTTGAAGACCGAATAATCTGCCACTCTCGACCACTTGAAGGTTATTTCCCATATCTTGGGATAAAATATGTCAAGGTGTCGCCACTTTTGTCGAATCATGATAATCACGACCTTTGTTTTTTCAGCATTAATGACCATTCTGTTTTCGTCACAACAGTTAGATATTTCTTCAAGATTGTTGTTTAGCTCAATCGACCGGACGGTTTACCCCGCTGCAGTGAATGTAGAGGCGTCAGCACACATGTCCACCGTGTCTTCAGTTCTAGTGATCAGAGGCATGTCATTCATGAACACAATAAAGAAGAGTGGTCCCAAGATAGACCCTTGTGGAACTCCCGTTGTGAAGATTTCTGACTGTGTAGACAGTTTTCCCTTAAATTGTACACAAGAGAACCATCACGTCGACTGTTATGAGCATCCGTAGATGGTCAGTTTCTCAAGTAGGACTGTGTAGTTAACCTGATCGAATTCCTTTCGCAGATTCAGCAGCACAACGCCATTCACAAGTCCCTTGTCAATAGCCATTGCCCGCTTATGTACCATATGGTTGAGTGCTGTCTCACATGAGTGTTGGACACGGACACCTGACTGGCCATCATGTACCATGTGATGTGACAAATTTGCTATGTGATTTCTAGGATTGAGAAGCTCTATCCAGCTTATCATTGACACAATGTTTGAGCTGCTTGAGGTGTTGTCGTGGCAGTCAATTGTATATGGTTGAGAAATAGTCGTTGAAGGTGTTTGCAATGACTTCTGAATCACCTGCTCACCAACTTTGATGATAAGTGGTACGAAAACGTTTCTCATATGGATTTACAGACATTTGGTTAATCATGTAACATGGATAAGATTATAAGTGGATGACTGGTTTCGATTCATATGACAGACACGCGTACAACGTCACAAAGTCGCTGACGCACCACGGTGACGGCGGCAGTAGTAGTCCGTCAGGTGGCAGCACCTCAACGACACATCACGGAAGTACACACAACGCAACAACACCGTCAGATGGTGCAACTGTACAATCCATGCAACAAGGCCATCTACCGTCGCCGAATTATATTCCACTGCCCTTCCACGCCACAACCGGACACAATGTTTTAATGTAAACTATCCATTGGGCAGCGACTGCCAAATTTACTCAGCAACGGGAACACGTTCACTGAGCGACCAGTCCAGTGTGGCGAGACGCTGATCATCAAGATATCATCTATATTATCCGCGGATGACAGAGTGGACATTGGTGGGCTCGCATTCGGAATCACCACCTGCGATCCGGCCGGCTTGACCTCAGGAGATTTGCCGGACGCCTCGGACATGCTGCTGAACCAGCTCGAATACTGGATTGTTAACAAAGACGTCTGCTTGAAGCCGCAAGTTGACAGTTGACAACAAACTCAGTTTTCGTCTGAAATTGCAGTTGCTCAAGACGATGCCGTCGCTGCGACGAGGCGATGCCGTCGCTGTGACGAGGCGATGCCGTCGCTGTGACGAGGCGATGCCGTCGTTGCGACGAGGCGATGCCGTCGCTGCGACGAGGCGATGCCGTCGCTGCGACGAGACGATGCCGTCGCTGCGACGAGGCGATGCCGTCGCTGCGACGAGGCGATGCCGTCGCTGCGACGAGGCGATGCCGTCGCTGCGACGAGGCGATGCCGTCGCTGCGACGAGGCGATGCCGTCGCTGCGACGAGGCGATGCCGTCGCTGCGACGAGGCGATGCCGTCGCTGCGACGAGGCGATGCCGTCGCTGCGACGAGGCTATGCCGTCGCTGTGACGAGGCGATGCGCTCGCTGTGAGGAGGTGATGCCGTCGCTGCGACGAGGCGATGCCGTCTCGTGCAACCTGATCGCCCCGTGTAAACAGTACATCACTGCGATATGGCATCGCTGGCGATGCGTCGCCGCGACGTCTCTTGCAATAGAACCGTTCCTATTTTTGAGGCGACGTCGCCTCAAAAATCTGACCTGCTCAATCACAGGCAACACATATGACACTTCTTGAGAAAATGGCCTTGTCTAAAAATCAGATCCCTAGGTTGACAGACGACGAAAACTGTATGTTAATTGAGCTATTCCACGAGCATGACTTTTTTTGGAATGTGGCATCAGCCAATTATCTTAAAAAAAGGAGCACCGCCAGACAGCGTTGCGGGCCATGTCCGCAGTGTTGCAGGCCATGTCCACAGTGATGCAGGCCATGTCCGTAGTGTGGCGGGCCATGTCCGCAGTGTGGCTGGCCATGTCCGCAGTGTGGCGGGCCATGTCCGCAGTGTGGCGGGCCATGTCCGCAGTGTTGAAGGCCATGTCCACAGTGTGGCGTTCCATGTCCGCAGTGTGGCGGGCCATGTCCGCAGTGTGGCGGGCCATGTCCACAGTGTTGCAGGCCATGTCCACAGTGATGCAGGCCATGTCCGCAGTGTGGCGGGCCATGTCCGCAGTAATGCAGGCCATATGTGGGAAGACGTTGAGTGGTATGTATCGACGAAAATTACCGAAACGAGCGCTACATAGTTTATCGTCAATGTTTAGCAGTAAAGAAGTTAATCCCTGAATGGGAACACGTATGGAAATATGAAAAGCAGAAGTTCCGTAAATAATTCTTGGAGTTTCGCTCCAAGACTAATGACAAGTCAAGGGTCCCCAAACTGGAGTGTGGTCAGCAGGTGAACTTGTCGAACTCTATATTTTTTTTTTACATTAACCTGCAGCCAGTTCCACGATACGAGCTATGTCACTTGGCAAACCGCCATTCCTAACCAAACATGTGAGAGGTAAGCCTATGTGTTGTTGTTCTGGAACTTGAACTGATGTAGAGGTTGCTTTTACTCGCATGTGATATATTTCAAGGTACTTGTATTGGGCCTAGTTTATTTGTATATTTACGTGTACTTGACCCCAACCCTGGTAAATGTACCAACAGACGCCCAGTGCATGCAACATGTATAACGCACATCAAAACACTACTTCGCGGGTACATTTTATTATCTCTGACGCATTGACAATGCACATGGTAGTGAAATGTTTAAAAGACGGCACATCTATGAGTAGGCAGGTATACGTTGTACGCTCTCACTGATGCGTGAAGTAAGTGACAGTAGCAAATCACTGATCACACCGATGCAGCTATTTGTAAATTAACGGTTACTACAACCAGTCTTATTGAGAATTTGAAATGACAGAAAGTCCGATGCAGAGCAGTTATAATAATATTGTCTCCGCTTTGTTGTCATCTGTTGTTGTTTCGGCAGCATTTGATGATCGAAGCCAGCCCAAGTGCGCCATCTATATGCCGCAGCCAGAAGCCGCCCTCACGCACCCGCTGTTGTAGCATTTGATGTGGGCGTTGATGTTTCCCGTCCTGATCCAGTGCAAGTGGGCGTGGCCGGGGTGGCGAGTGTAGCACGTACACTGGCCCATCATGGGGCTAGCGCAGTCGCACTTCAATCCATACGGTTTACACGCGCAAGAACACCAACCAACACAGCAACAGTAACATCCTCCCCCGCACCTGCTGGTCCTGGCACCGCGACCACATCTGGGGAAAGTACCTGCAAAAACATGGCTGTGTGTTTGAGGGTGTGTGTTTTGCATCTATGTAAAGCAACACCATTTACCAACTTTCATTACATTTTCACTGTGACCTATTCATCAGACAAGGTTTATTCATCAAACAATATAGATTCAATCAATAGGTTAGGATTCCCTAATCCAAAGCCTATATCTGACTTAAAACCCTAACCGTAGTGTGTGTGTTTGTTTGTGTGTGTGTGTGTGTGTGTGCGTGCGTGCGTGTGTGTGTGCGTGCGTGCGTGCGTGCGTGCGTGCGTGCGTGCGTGCCTGATATTAATTGTATATATCTGATTAACTTGTTTGCAAAATAATGAAGCAAGCTGAATAATATTAATATTAAAATAGTAGTTCATGGTAGTTTATTTGAAGTCATGATATGTCGTCATACACAACATTATTAGTAAACTATGCATTACCTCTCTTCTCGCGATCTTCATTTACTGTAACGAAATGCATAACTGTATGTTATCATACATTGCTTACACAGACATGTTTACATTTTACTGCAGAAGCACACATATGCACGCGTGTGTTTACAGACGTTCGAAATACACATGTGTACGTCTATCTTGTACATACACAATGAAATATTCCCAATCGCGTGTGCGCTCCAACGCACACCCGTACGTGCTTGCACACATTGCTATGTAGATGTGAAAAATGCTCACCTAATTTCAAAAAGAGCGTCTCCCAAACGCAACTTATATGAACATGTTCGAGAACAATAAAAAAATAACCAGACATTTTAGACGTGGAAAACACAGGGTTAGACATGCCGTCGGACGGTATCTGAAATCTAGCATTTCTTTAGCTCAGAACTGTAACAAATGTTTATGTCCGCTATTTTGTTGTAATATTTGACACTCACCGGACACATCGCCATCTTCTTCATTGACTTTCTCCTGTAAATCAAAACAACTCCATCACTAAAATAACTTACACCACATAATCTACTTAATTATCGTAGACTTACTGAAATATTGACGTTGTAATGACTTATAAACTTCATTTGCCAAATCGTATCTCAAACTATATGTCAGTGTATAACCGTTCTTATAAAGACATTATATATTTATGTTTTCGTTGCGGCATAAGCTCTTTTTGGTATATATCTTCAGACAAACTAGCTACATAGCATTACCAATGTTGATACTTACTGCTACAGTTGCGTAAACTGCCACGAGCACCAAGAAGGCAAACAGCAAAACTACACTCGAACGCATTTTCTCGTCACAGCAACTCTGTAAGGAGACACAATATAATTGTACAGAATGACCAACATATCTTGTAATATATGAAAACAGAAACCATACGGTTTCAGTGCTTCGTATTGGCGACTGCGACAAATGTAAACAGAATATAACTGTCTTACCTGATTCAGCGTCACGAAGTTCTTCATATACGATCTGAGTCGTGCTCTTTAGGCGTTGATTCTCTGCTTTATATAGGACTCAAACGTGTATGCCATGTTACAACTACGTGTTTAATGTCACGGGCCGAAACATGTCTTCGTGCTGTCAACTAGCATACGTGGTTATTGTCACCGAATGCAGTTTTTTTCATGGCCTCGTTTCCTCTCTTGTACGACGAGTAACACCTGAAATGGTCATGATCACAGACAGTTCGTCGATAAAAGTATATGTACTGACAACACATTCGAACGCAGAATTGAGGAGCAATTGAACAAAGAAGAAAATAACATATCGCATGGTACTGAATTACAATTATCCACTAATACAACAAACTAAAACAACTGTTTGTTTCTTTAAATTGAGACATATGAATATGTAAAGATAAGTAACAAAATAAATGATATGATGTGTCGGTGTAATTGTGCGTATCAGTATAGTTATCCTGCTTTAATGTGCCAGCAAGGTCAGGAGGCATTGCATGCAGGTCAGCTATAACACGTACACAGCATTGGGGATCCGCGAAACAGCGCAAGGATGGGGCTCACGAAACTGCTGCGGGAAAAAGCGGAGGAAGGTGAAGGACAGTTATACGTTTCAAACATATATAATTTATGCTTACGGCATTGAAAGTTTCAATACAACAAATCACTGAGAATGGCCCCTGTTCGTGGGAAGTACACACGGACAATGAACGTTAACATGTTGCTCTATGAATGGATGTGGAGAGATAATCTCTATTGTTTGGATAAATAGTCAGTGCATAGTGCGAATATTTATTGTTGAAAGTTGAAAGCACGACTGTTTTTGATTACAAATGTAATTGTGACTGATTACATACACTTATTAATTACATGTAATTATATCAAAGCTATAATTGTATTCGGTATTCAGTTTAATTGACCTACATATGTAGTTATATGAAATCCATCGGGCATTGCAGGTTTAATAAATATAGAAGACAATGTAATTAGCATATATGTAATCAAAAACAGAATCAAAATTATATGGGATGTTGCAATCGTGATCAAGATATTTTCCACTGAATCCACCGATGCCATAACATAGTTGTATGGCTGTATTTTTTGTATGGGACTGACATTTTATGCGCGGTCAGTGGCCACATGGGTATGGCTGGTATATTAAATGGATAGCAGCACGTCAACAAATAGCTGATGTGTGACGACAGTGTTACTCTTTCTCACTGACAGCACAGAAACAAACGAGAAAAGTCGCTCTACTCCACGTCATTTGTATAAACTACGACACGTAAACATATACATGAAGCATGCTGGGTATGTGCTGGATGTGCGCGGGTTGTGTGCTGTAAGTGTGCTGGATGTGTTCTATGTGTGTGCAGGATGTGTGGTGTATGTATGTTGGATGTGTGCAAGGTGTGTACTGAATGTGCGCTGGGTGTGTGCTGGACGAGTGATGGATGTGTGCAAAATGTGTGTTGGGTGTATGTTGGATGTGTTCAGGGTGTGTGTTGGGTATATTTTGTACGTGGGTTGGATGTGTGTTAGATGTGTGCTGGATGGGTGCTGGACGAGTGTTGGATGTGTGCTGGATGTGTATTGGATGTGGGCTGGGTTTGTGCTTGATGTGTGCTGGATGCATGCTGCTGTGTGCTGATGGGTGTTTGGTGTGTGCTGGGTGTGTAACGAGCGTGTGTTGGATGTGTGCTGGATGCATGCTGCTTTTTGCTGGGCGTGTGTTTGGTGTGTGCTGGGTGTGTAATGAGGGTGTGTTGGGTGTGTGCTGGATGCATGCATCTTTGTGCTGGGTGTGTGTTTGGTGTGTGCTGGGTGTGTAACGAGTGTGTGTTGGATGTGTGCATGATGCATGCTGCTGTGTGCTGGATGTATGTTTGGTGTGTGCTAGGTTTGTAATGAGTGTGTGTTGGATGTGTGCTGGATGCATGCTGTTGTGTGCTAGATGTATGTTTGATTTGTGCTGGGTGTGTAATGGGTGTGTGCTGGATGCATGCTGTTTTGTGCTGGGTGTTTGTTTGCTGTGTGCTGGGTGTGTAATGAGTGTGTGTTGGATGTGTGCTGGATGCATGCTGTTGTGTGCTGGGTGTTTGTTTGCTGTGTTTGCTGGTTGTGTAATGAGTGTGTTTTGGATATGTGCAGGATGCATGCTGCTGTGTGCTAGATGTATGTTTGATTTGTGCTGGGTGTGCAATGGGTGTGTGCTGGATGCATGCTGCTGTGTGCTGGATGTGTGTTTGGTGTGTGCTGGGTGTGTAATGAGTGTGTGCTGGATGCATGCTGCTCTGTGCTGGATGTGTGTTTGGTGTGTGCTGGGTGTGTAATGGGTGTGTGTTGGATGTGTGCTGGATGCATGCTGCTGTGTGCTGGGTGTGTATTTGGTGTGTGCTGGGTGTGTAATGAGTGTGTGCTGGATGCACGCTGCTGTGTGCTGGATGTATGTTTGGTGTGTGCTGGGTGTGTAATGGGTGTGTGCTGGATGCATACTGCTGTGTGCTGGTTGTGTAATGAGTGTGTGTTGAATGTGCGCTGAATGCATGCTGCTGTGTGCTGGGTGTTTGTTTTGTATGTGTTGGATGTGTATTGAGTGTGTGTTGGGTGTGTGCTGGATGTGATTACCTAACTGAAACATAAATTTTTATATGATTTATTGTGTGAAAGTGAACAAGAATAAAGTGTTTCTCACTCCTAAGTGATATTTACGTAGTAAATGCAGCGGACTCCGCTTCACAGAATCAGTTTGGGCCAGAACAATTTGATTCTCGTAAGCGGCGGATTCTCTTAAGCGGTGCGGTTTAAAACAACGAGAATAAGAAATGATTCCGTTCCAGCCAATATATTTGATTCCTCCAAGCGGCTGATTCTGTTATCCGTGATTCTGTTAAGCAGAGTCCACTACATTTGTCTTAGGATGTGTACATGCAAACAGAATGTGACTACAAGCGACATCCCGAATAATTTGATAAGTTTTCGTGCGCTTCACCGTCAATAAGGCACCAGTAGTCAGCACACTTCCATTATTATGCAAATTTCACCTAAGGTAACATCCTTTCTAAAGACGTTTGAACAGCCAAACCGGAAATGCCAGTGTTTATACACAATTTCTGTCGTCGCGAGTGTTGATGTTCCGTCGCATTTCCAATATTCTATCACCCCTGATATTGGGCTGAACAAGTCAACTGACTGTTAAATAACAGTCATAGGAGCCATAGTAAGCGATTCTATTCACGTCAAAAATTGCTTGGTGCTGATTCCCATGTTTCTTTTGTTTCCGGTATGTCTACACAGAGTTTGCATGATGCGCCAGTTTTTGCTCTTTGTCTTTCTCAAATTTGAAAGTTTAGGTCCCTACCACATTGTATAACTTATATGCGCAACAATATAATTATATCATGGCATTTTTCATCATAAGGTATTATAATCAAGGTCTTTAGTATGCCACTCTCTGCTCGACGTTCTGCTCCCTTTATGTTTTTTCATATTTAATCATAGCTTCTCTTTCCCATTCAATTTATTCCGTTTTAGTGAGGGAGGTTTTGGTCCACACACAAACTTCAGCATTGTATTTCGTGTTAGGGTTAGGGTTATGGCTTGGGCGGCTATTTTATGTTTGTCTTAAATTGCATTGTTTCAGTAGTTATGTTTTCTTAGATTGAAGTTAATACGAAATAATATTCCAGATGAATAACACGTTGATTTTTTCATTTCCGTGATGACGTCTTGTTAAAAAAATATTTAATATGACTAAACTACCATAAAATGTAATTTTCTATAAGAGACGAAAGAAATGACATACATCTGCAACAACATAACGTTTAGTGAGCATGTGCGTGCGTGCGTGCGTGCGTGCGTGCGTGCGTGGTGTGTGTGTGTGTGTGCGTGCGTGCGTGCGTGCGTGCGTGCGTGCGTGCGTGCGTGTGTGTGTGTGTGTGTGTGTGTGTGTGTGTGTGTGTGTGTGTGTGTGTGTGTGTGTGTGTGTGTGTGTGTGTGTGTGTGTGTGTGTGTGTGTGTGTGTGTGTGTGTGTGTGTGTGTGTGTTTTCCCTGACCCACATTTGCTGCGCATCAAATTTATGGGGACAGGTCTGAGAGACGGTTTCCGTTCGTGACTAACTTCACCGTTGGCCATTGTTTGCGCGGCGAAGCAGAACAGGTAGAGAGACCGGGCCCGTAGAAGTGGCCTGACTAGTGTCAGGGCATTGCTGATGCGTCTATTACATAAACGAATCCATAAAACGAATTGCTCCGCAGTATTCAATAAACAACAAGGAGTGGGTTGTTACGGTGAATCCGATGACCACTATCTACGTTGCATCACGAAGGACAGTGTGTCAGCCATAAAACATAAAACATCGCAGTCAAACCCAATGTTAAGTTTTCAATTAAAATATATTCAGCAGTTCAGTAATATATTTTTTATTGCACGCTATTATAAAATGTTTGTCTGCCTTCTGTCGCTCGCTAGAACCATAGGTATACATAAATATTAGTACTTATGTTGCAGTCGCGTGACTAAATGTTTCGACAATGCACAGTTCTTACGTCAACGCGACAGCAAAGTTAACAGTGTATGCGTGTGCAGGTCGGCAACAATATGCACACACCATAGCACTGCTTACACACTAAGATGGTAAGTGGGGGGGCAATGTCCCCAGCTCTTTCATTGCCCCCCCCCCTACCATGTTCCTTAATACAGTTCACTGATGTTCTTTCAAGGATTAAACAGGATACAGGATTCATTAAGAGGATAGTTATTTTGGGCAATGTATATTAGTAAAAAAGAGCAATTCTTCCGTAGGAGAAATGCTTAACTAATTGAATCTACCCACAAACACTCAAAACATTTATATATTTATCGTATTGGCTTTTGGCATTTGTATGCATTAATTATACTTGCTTCATCAGTATGATACAAGGGATTGCTATATAAAAGAGGAATCATGAATATGTGTATGTGTAAACAAATCAATGTAACACTTCAATTCTCTCCGTTTCCATCATAAGATTATATCACACTGTGATTGTAACTATTCATCTTTTAAATATACATGATTTAAAAGAGCATTATATAGAACTGTTCTGCAAACCTATTCTTTACACAGGCGTAAACACAGCCGAGGTCGCCAGTGGACTGCACAGCTAAAACTAGGTCGCGAGACTGACAGGCTCTATTAGGCCGCGCATATATGAGCAAGCCGGCATATATCGTACAAGCTCGCCTTCATAAATGATGTTGGTGACAACAGTAAGTCCTGTGTCAAGTCAAAGTAATTATTTGTAGCTAACGGTCATTGCAACCAAACATTTTTGAAATGGCAGAAAGTTCGATGCAGACCAATGATAATATTTTATCTGCATTTCATTCATCTGCTGTTGTTTTGACCGCATTTGATGAATTAGGTCGGCCCAGACGCGCCGTCCAGCAGCCAGAAGAATTGTTGACACAACCGCTATTCTTGCAGGTGATGTTGGAGTTGACGTCGACTGTCCAGCACTAATGCCAGTGACCTTCTTCTTGAACTTATGTCCGAATTATGTTCTTGATAACCCAGTTGCTATGTTTTGGCCTACGTTCATTTCGCTGTAGAATTCTTCGTTTTATGTGATGTGATATATAAGTTTGTGCACAAGAGCACATTTATTACTTCAATGTGCCAGCAAGGTCAACAGGCAACACGTGCAGGTCGGGAATAACACGCGCACACTATACGTCATCTCTGTAAACTCGTGCTGGGTGTGTTTGCGACCGTGGACACAACTCCTGAGACGCGATGGCAACAGAACAACTGGAGCGGTAAGACGTTGCTGCTATCTTGTCAGAAATGAACACTACTTAAATAACAATTTGGTTTTATTTCAAGGGTGACAAAGTAAGCAAGACTAAAATAATGTTTTGTATGACACTGTTAAACCAAACCAGACTCTACACACACGCACATACACACGCACACGCACACGCACACGCACACACACACACACACATACATAAACATACACACACGCACAAACACACGCACAAACACACACACAAACACACACACGCACACACGCACACACACACACGCACAAACACACACACACAAACACACACACACACACACAAACACACACACACACACACACACACACACACACACACACACACACACACACACACACACACACACACACACACACACACACACACACACACACAGAAGCACGCACTAAGCACATGTTTTTAGGTAATACTAAATCACATGAACCTGTTCCTTGTAGTGTTGTCGTATGTTATAGTATAGCATAGATTACATATACATGAAATGTCATGAAGCGGTTGTCTACGTCCAGTGAATTAGTCGCAGCTGGGTCGCACACCTGAAGCCTCCTTTCCATGTATTTAATGCTCCGGTATAAAAATGACGGTTATTCGGTTTGCAATAAACGCGTTATCGGACGTCCCGTAATACGTATTGGCTGTACTGGTGATGGCTATTTATGTCGGTTTTGTGGACCAACCATACTTTTAACACATGTTCTAGTGCTACTTAAAATCGCAAGTTCTTTAAATAATGTATCGACAAAATGTAAAACACATGTTTTGTATTGATCTAATATGTAAACAGTATGACTATATCAGTATAGACATATGTTTCTTTGTAGAGTACTCATCCAGTGTGCAATCTCTGCGCGAGTATTGTTCAGTGTGCTATGCAGGGGCTTCACTTCGTGTGTGGAAGTGGGTTGATATATGTTGGGCCATTGCTGATGTGTCTATCAGACTATCACACAAACGAATTAAAAAATATAATTCCACCGCATTGCACAATACACTACAAGGAGTGTGTCGTTACCCTGAATCTTACTACCACGAACTACGCTGGATCACGAAACGAAATGTCCCATACCAATTTATAAAACTTCACAGTAGGCCCGAGTGGTGTGGTTTCAATTGAAAGATGTCCAGCAATTCAGTGAAGATGCAATTCTCGCAACAATAAACTGTTTTACTGCCTTCTGTTGTTCGCTCAAACCATAAGTGTACATAAATATTAGTATTTATTTTGAAGTCGCGTGACGGATGCTTCGATAGTGGTTCAACTGTTGCATGCTTAATTTAAAGAAAACCGCATTGCGTGTGGATCTGAATGACGACCATTTCAAACAATGACACCGTTTTCTAACTCACGCTATACATACCCTGAAATATTACACATGCTGTAGAGAGTGAGCTCATTACACTACGTTGTTTACACGACTACCGCACGCTGGGGGTCATTATTGCACCACGGAGAGAACATTTTTACTGCCAACTTCGGTATACATTTCGCAAGACCGAGTGTTGATCTAATATCAGCCACACTCCAGGAGGACGTGAACATGCATATATGTGACATATGCACATATCAAAGAGCAGACAATTCAAAAACACATTTCAGTAAAATATGGTGGTATTAAAACGTCATCCTCAACCGATTTAGTCGATCGCGAATCCAGTTAATTGATGTCCATATATATATATATATATATATATATATATATATATATATATATATATATATATATATATATATATATATATATATATATATATATATATATATATATATATATATATATATATATATAGTGTGTGTGTTTGTTTGTGTGTGTGTGTGTGTGTGTGTGTGTGTGTGTGTGTGTGTGTGTGTGTGTGTGTGTGTGTGTGTGTGTGTGTGTGTGTGTGTGTGTGTGTGTGTGTGTGTGTGTGTGTGTGTGTTTGTGAATAGTTTAAGTAACATTCGTAGTCAATTTAATAAAAAATGCGTATTTCTGTTCAAATCATCGAAAGCATTTACTTTAACCGTTATATCTGGCGAGGCTCACAATGCTGGATATCCAACATTGTAAACACTGTGCGGATCAATCCCGATCATGGACGTGACTTTTATCCTATCACTGATCGTATGATCAAATTATGAAATTTCACCATTCGTGAGGATTCAGCGTTTCCATTTCAATTAATCTTTGACCAAGCATTAAGTAATTTGAATTTTTTATGATTTCACAAAAAACTATATACAAAAGTTATACAAACGAGTTAACATGTTGCAGTACATACTATGTAGATTTGATAGTTCGCAAAATTAATTTGAAATGAAACGATCAAAAACATCGAATTGATGAGGCAAACTTGGGCCGTCTCTTCCTAAGCATATTGAGTTAAGAAGATCTTGGAAGGTGTGAAGCTGCGATTGTGAATGTAGTGGCAGTTGTCTATCAAGCAATAGACTGATTTGGTGGAAATTCTGGTTAGCTTGTTTTTACTCTCAAGAGGCGATTTAGCAGCTTTCTACGATTTAATCAAAGATTACAGGACGACAAATATCTACCTAGCTTTGTATGTCTTCCTGATTGTTAATGACCCTTGTCCGCAGTCATACATGGTGTGCACTTACACATAAGCCAATTTCCTTGATGTATCCTTGCTATTAGAATACATTCCTTGATATCTTATCCTGGGTATTGAGACTTGACTAGTATGAAAACCACCTCAACGTAGAATTCCATAGTCCTTTTCCTTTACCACTCTTTTGAGGCAGAGTTGTCTATATATTCAAGCTATATTTTATAATAGACACTTATACTGTCCGTTTGCAAGTTTTTATCTGTGCAAACGTGTTTGCCGGTTTCGGCTGATTGAACGGCAGAAACATATTTTATGTGGGACGGAGTTTGTACTGACTGTCGACGCACCTTCCAACATCGACCTCAACGTATTTACGACAGATCAGACTTGTTTCTATTGAAGATCGACGGTAACCGTTTCGCTGTTCATAATTCAGCCTACACTTACGTCGGTTCACACAACAGTATGATATCCAGTTCAGAAGTAACACACTCACGTCATCTAGTGAGAAAGCCAGAACCTATGATCAATTACAAAAATATAAATGATTGTGCACTTCGCACGAATGTCTTCTAGCTAAAGTAAAACGCAAATATTTTTGTCACTATTTCCTTGGTGACATTTACGTCGTATGTATTGGTCTCAAGATGTGTACATGGATGAGTAATATGATTACGTTGATCGTTTCATGCTAAACTCTGTCGAATATTCTGGGCTTTTTCATTCGATCTCACTAGTCGACAACACAAAACTGTCACTCCTTCGTGTAACAGTGAAACGTAATTCTTTGTAATGTTTCGACTAATAGCATAGTGATGCAAATATTAAAGTTAATATGCCCTACGGTGACACTTGCTATAACACATTTCACTTCGTGGTCCAATGCAGTAATAATAATAAATATCCTACCAAAACCGCAACACTCGACCGTCTGTTACGTAGTCGCTTGGCGTGAAACGACCGACGTATTGTGATAAATAATGATGAAGGCAAAGCACCTCCAATTATTCGGGCTGTCATATCAATAATTTTCACAACTTAAATGTTGCTTCAAAAGAGTTACGCGGATACCTCGCGTTTAACTTGAAGTCATTAAGAGCGATGTAGGGGAAAGTAGTGTTAGTTGAGCCACTGGGCTATTTGAGCCACCTATGTTTCCAAGGTAACCACAGCATCGACAGTTAAATGGTACCACCCAGTGATTGAACATGTTATTAGAACGTAATTGATGTGCAATACGTGCCATTTGTCACCACTGTCAGAAAATATGAGTTAAAAGTATGTATTTTGATGTTTTTCGAAACGTTTGGTGATTGTGATTAGTGTCTGATGATATGTAAACTATCAATGCACGTGACCAGACTTTATTATTTCTGCACTTACAAATGGTTTTACTATGCACTGGGAAGAAGATTATTTACATCACTTCGCGCATTAATGAGAAGGTAATTAAAAAAAGCTTAATTGTCGAAACGGAGCTAGTCGAGCCACCCAAGGCCAAAGGGAGGGTTAGTTGAGCCACCCAAGGCCAAAGGGAGGGTTAGTTGAGCAGCGGTTAAAGAACGGAGACGAGTGTTCCTTACCCCAAAATACATAAGGGAATCCATTTTCCAAGCAAATTGGTACACCGGATGGCTACGAGGCAATAAATTAGCAATTCGTTATGCTGGTTGCGAGTGGCCTTTAAGTCTATACTAATTAAGTGTATCGACTTATTAATTCAACGTGTAGACTTGTCAGAGACGTGTTGGGTGAATCGTTATGAACGTTTAGTATAAAGCCTAATTAAATTATGCAAATAAAGCATTTGCACAACTTACGCTACACGGTGGCTCAATTTACCCCACACCAAATGTTAGCTGAAACAGCTTACCAACCCTATGTGAATCAGCTACGTATCATTATCTATGCATACTAGATATATTTTCTTGGTAAAAAATAATCTACAAATAATAATAGTTTATATGAGTTAAACAAATTGTTTTGACTATGATTGTGCCTTAGACATCAAAAAGAATTAAAACTTGCTCAACTAACACTGCCTTCCTCTACTTACTCAGTTATGCTTTTCATTAATTCATCACAAGTTCGTGCACTCTCACTGGGGGGGTCTGTTACTGCTGAATAGGATGCCACTTTTGTTGTGATCTGATGTAAGTGTAGGCTAACTGAGTTAAATGTATGTTTGAAATTGTTTCTAATATGGAACGTAATTGTTCGATGGCACGTCCGATCAACATACAACATGACGAAGCAGTGAGTGGAATATATGTATGGTTTCAATTTATCTTATCTTGATATTATGATGTTGAAGCGGAGAGTTGGCATATGATGTACAATATATGTTTTTGAAAGATACCATTAATTTGAACTCAGTTTGTCACAAACGAAACAATGCAACTATCTTTAACGTAGTAGACACATTATGTAAGGTTCAGTGTTTTCGAGAGAACATCGAAAGATATCGTTTTAGCATGTTATTTTGAATAGCAGTACATATATAGTCAACATTTTATAGCAACGACTATATATAGCTTGTTGTTGTAGGAATACAATATGTTTAAGTCAACAGTGTTTTACTAAATATTTAACTTATTCTTGGTTATTTTATCAAACCACGGAACAGAAATAAATTTATTTCTCAGCGGGGTTCATGAGGTATATTTCTGACGGGAAACCAGAACCATCTTAACAGCGCGTGCCGTGGGTTGTGTGCAAGCACACATCAAGCAAACACCCAGCACACATCCAGCACACATCCAGTATACACCCAGCACACACCCAGCTGACGATGAGCAGCAAGTCGAAATGCTTGGAGAAGGGGGATGCCGTGTGCCTCTCCTCAACAATCAAATATAATATTTGTAATGAGAACCGTGGCTAGGGAGGATTCCTAGGCATTTCTAACTATGTATGCAAAGACTGTCAAAACTGCAAAGACTGTCAAAACTGCAAAGACTGTCAAAACTGCAAAGACTGTCAAAACTGAGTTTAGGAAAGGTGTTGTAACAAAAAGTCCAGCACGATACGCTATGAACCAATAAAATAAAGAATCAGAATGCGCAAAAAAGTTATGGTTTGTTTCAATAAGTCAACTACAAAAGCAGTGCTACTCAGTACACACAAGATCCACGACAAAAACATGAAACACTTGCCAGGGTGACGTCTTTATATGTAGATTCAACACGCTACTAAGAAATAAATACTAAAGCTTTTGGCGTCAACAGGCGTTTCTAACTATGTATGCAAAGACTGTCAAAACTGAGTTTAGGAAAGGTGTTGCTCTTGGATTATCTGGTAATGCGATATTCGTGTTTTCTTGAAAATGTCCTTTCCTTAACATAGTGTAACACCATATTATGCTACTCAAATTAGGCTTAATAAGATGCCTAAATGCAGATCAGATCAACATTAATTCAACACTAGTTATCAAAGCTGTCACAATATTCCAAAGAGTACTGTTTTCAGATCATATCCACCCAAACAAGAGTAATTCTACATCCATTAAAATGTTATGACCAGTCGCGGGCTTCTCTCTAGCTTTCTACATGTTGTAGTTCTTGGCAGTTTTAATGTTATAAGTGCGTATAATGTTCCAAAAGCAAACATCTGGTAACCAGGGTGCACTGCTACAAAAGGAACATTCTTGCTTGACGCGGTGTCTAGTCATTGGGACTGTTCAAAGCGCTTTACACTTCATCCTCTAGTAGACCTGTCCATTCCAACGCCATCTCGATTTCTCTTGAAAGCCTTCACATGTCCACTTATGTCTGTAACAGCTGAGTGAGCAACGGTTAAATGATGGATGGAAGTTGTTAAATGTTTGTCGTTTCCTAAATAAACTGTTATGAATTATGTTCATTGCAACGATAGCTTATATAATTGCTTTGTACTGTATAATTCACATGTATACACACTAGTGCCCTGTGCGGGCCGGGCTTTGGGTCCAAGCCCGGCCCAGCCCGCAGCCAGCGGGCCGGGCCGGGCCTCTACATAATTTCGCGGGCCGGGCCGGGCCGGGCCTGGGCCTACATACTGCGGGCCCGGGCCGGGCCTGGGCTGAAAACAATTTAAACACAACGGGCTTGGGCCGGGCCTGGGCCTAGTGTGAGCGGGCCGGGCCGGGCCTGGGCTGGGCCAGGACATAATAAAAATATTCATACAAAACACCGATTATTACTTTATTTTTTAATAAAAACTGATTATAAATTGTAATTCCAGTTAATGAATGCTTAAAATTATTTCTTTAGTATTATATAGTTGCAAATTGAGACCTTGCATGGAATCTAATGGCTGGAAGTAGCCAGCCCTAAATGTTTACTTTAGAAATATTTGCAGAGGCAGTCAAGCCATGATTAACCATCAACTTATCACCCTTTGACCCTACCAGTGGACATTCTATTGTCTAGGTCTTCCCTCCAAACATTGCCCACCTGAATGACCTGCCCACTGCCAAGTGCCCACTAGGCCACTAGTCCACTACCCAGTACCCAACCCAGTTGGTAACTGGTATTTCTCCCCAGTCTTAATTCATTCACACTTGTACTAATTCACACATGTCTGAACCTGATCTGTCTCAGGCTAGTGACTGCACATCTGCTGGAAATGCCACTGGGTGTCTGTGCCAGTGGGTAACATTTAATTGAAATATCATATTAAATTATGTTAACTTAGTTGAGCTAATTCAATTAACAATATAAATTGGGGTTATGGCTTGCATATGGGTTAAGTCAGGTTAGATAAACAAATCTCCTACCTTAACCATAAGCCAATACATTAAAGCCAAATATAACAAATGTTATCATATTTAATAGTAATGACACTAAGAAGTTTTTCTTTATTTTTCTTCAGGATATTCGTAAGTTTGAAGAAGTTGGTGGTGCTGGAATTTTAGAACTCATCCAACACACTATGGAACATCAGCATAAGAGTAGTACTCAACTAAGAGCTAAGGATATTATGCCCCATCTCATATATGTTTTTTTTATTTAATAAAACAAACAGTCTGTTTTACAGCTTATTTGTTTTTCGTCTTTGTTATAAGATTATAGGTTTATCTTCTCTAAACTTAGCGGGCCGCGGGCTTACCCATCTTTGGCCCGCGGGTATGGGCCGGGCCTGGGCCTGAAACTTGCGGGCTGGGCCGGGCCGGGCCGGGCCGGGCCGGGCCGGGCCGGGCCTGGGCCAAACATTCGCGGTCTGGGATGGGCCTGGGCCGGGCCTGGGCCGGGCCTGGGCCTAAATTCTAGTTTGCGGGCCTGGGACGGGCCGGGCTTGAAAAATTATTGCGGGCCCGGGCCGGGCCTGGACTCTAACTGCTAATTGCGGGCCGGGCTTGGGATCAAATTCTAGGCCCGCGCAGGGCACTAATACACACTAACTCCAAGCTGTTCTGTCATACATTTATCACATTACAGGCCATGGCATTACTCTGGTTGAAATATGTTGACAGTTTGTCACAACAGAGACACTGTTTTCAGTCATTCATTCTTTCGTTCGTTCGTTCGTTCGTTTGTTCGTTCGTTCTTTCGTTCGTTCTTTCGTTCGGTTCTTTCGTTCGGTTCTTCATTCATTCATTCGTCCGTTTATTCATTCGTTCATTCATTAGTTTATCATCTAATATTTGTAGTATTAGGTAGCTCATACATCGCACATTGGCACACTGCTCTAACGCGGGACTCTGTCGTCATCGTTTAATCGGTCGCCCAGGTCCCGAACACAGTGAGTCGCAGTGGCTGTGATGTACTGCTGGGGAACCGAAGACGATTAACTATGTTCTGACATCAGCCACACACTCCTGCATGCTATACAACTATACTCACGCCCACATCGAGTGGTTTTTGGCGTATATTTTCTCGCTTTACCCAAGAAGTAGAACATGAAGTTGTTTTTGCGGATGATCTTGGCAGTCAGTGTATAGACAGGGCGATACTGAGCATATACTCTAGTTGAATAAACTATGGGTATGGTCGAATAGGAATTTAACCGAGTACCCTGTTGGATCATAACTAACGGTCCTTTGAAAGAATGAAGCCTTCAAAAAAAGTCCAGCACGAAACGCTATGAACCAATAAAATAAAGAATCAGAATGCGCAAAAAAGTTATGGTTTGTTTCAATAAGTCAACTACAAAAGCAGTGCTACTCAGTACACAAAAGATCCACGCCAACAACACATGAAACACTTGCCAGGATGACGTCTTTATATGTAGATTCAACATGCTACTAAGAAATAAACACTAAAGATTTTGGCGTCAACAGGCGTCAGGTGGTAGCCATTCGCGTGCGCGGTCGAAACAGTTGCCTCGACCAAGCGTTAGCTCGGTTACCAGATTTAATATATCTGTTTATGCGTTAACATGTCACCTCTCAGTTAACTGGATAAGTCACCATAATATCCCTATTTTATGCCACATTATCTGTAAACCAATTTTGTTGTTAAGCGTATTCACACTGCTTTACACAATCAGTAGATCATTTGTTCCATTCGTTTATCTCCCTCTCTGAGAATGCTAACTGATATCCAATCTACAGTGTTCCGTCACTAACACCACTTCGTGTACTTAAGTTCTACTAATTTCGTTACGTGTGCAAAAATAAAATAAAATATATGTTTTCATAGCCAACCAACATATCTAAGCATTTAGTGTCAACTTCTTCTTGATTTCCTTATATATAATGCTTGTAAGCAACGGGAGCAACGATACAATGATTGAGCAGGGTGGCTGCTTTGTTGATGATGCAGGGTGGCTGCTTTGTTGATGATGCAGGGTGGCTGCTTTGTTGATGGTGCAGGGTGGCTGCTTTGTTGATGATGCAGGGTGGCTGCTTTGTTGATGATGCTTGGTGGCTGCTTTGTTGATGATGCAGGGTGGCTGCTTTGTTGATGATGCAGGGTGGCTGCTTTGTTGATGATGCAGGGTGGCTGCTTTGTTGATGATGCAGGGTGGCTGCTTTGTTGATGATGCAGGGTGGCTGCTTTGTTGATGATGCAGGGTGGCTGTTTTGTTGATGATGCAGGGTGGCTGCTTTGTTGATGATGCAGGGTGGCTGTTTTGTTGATGATGCAGGGTGGCTGCTTTGTTGGTGATGCAGGGTGGCTGTTTTGTTGATGATGCAGGGTGGCTGCTTTGTTGATGATGCAGGGTGGCTGCTTTGTTGATGATGCAGGGTGGCTGCTTTGTTGATGATGCAGGGTGGCTGTTTTGTTGGTGATGCAGGGTGGCTGCTTTGTTGATGATGCAGGGTGGCTGTTTTGTTGATGATGCAGGGTGGCTGTTTTGTTGGTGATGCAGGGTGGCTGCTTTGTTGATGATGCAGGGTGGCTGTTTTGTTGATGATGCAGGGTGGCTGTTTTGTTGATGATGCAGGGTGGCTGTTTTGTTGGTGATGCAGGGTGGCTGCTTTGTTGATGATGCAGGGTGGCTGCTTTGTTGGTGATGCAGGGTGGCTGCTTTGTTGATGATGCAGGGTGGCTGTTTTGTTGATGATGCAGGGTGGCTGCTTTGTTGATGATGCAGGGTGGCTGCTTTGTTGATGATGCAGGGTGGCTGCTTTGTTGATGATGCAGGGTGGCTGCTTTGTTGATGATGCAGGGTGGCTGCTTTGTTGATGATGCAGGGTGGCTGCTTTGTTGATGATGCAGGGTGGCTGCTTTGTTGATGATGCAGGGTGGCTGCTTTGTTGATGATGCAGGGTGGCTGCTTTGTTGATGATTCAGGGTGGCTGTTTTGTTGATGATGCAGGGTGGCTGCTTTGTTGATGATGCAAGGTGGCTGCTTTGTTGATGATGCAGGGTGGCTGCTTTGTTGATGATTCAGGGTGGCTGTTTTGTTGATGATGCAGGGTGGCTGCTTTGTTGATGATGCAAGGTGGCTGCTTTGTTGATGATGCAGGGTGGCTGCTTTGTTGATGATTCAGGGTGGCTGTTTTGTTGATGATGCAGGGTGGCTGCTTTGTTGATGATGCAAGGTGGCTGCTTTGTTGATGATGCAGGGTGGCTGCTTTGTTGATGATTCAGGGTGGCTGTTTTGTTGATGATGCAGGGTGGCTGCTTTGTTGATGATGCAAGGTGGCTGCTTTGTTGATGATGCAGGGTGGCTGCTTTGTTGATGATGCAGGGTAGCTGTTTTGTTGATGATGCTTCGCAGTCCTCGTCGTGTCGTGCTCCTGCATAGCCTCAATACGTGATTTTGTTTCTCTTTAAAACGAAGATGACATATATTATGTGATCTGAAAATCACACAACTGAACTCCTTGCTCCTAAAAATGTGGATTTAGCCATACATATCAGCCTTCTGTCTGGTTTCGAAGAAGAAATGTGAGAACAATAGGAAAATAGTGTGGCGGTCATTTCGAAATCTATGGTAGCGGCCATAAAATAATTTTATATTTGTCATAATAACATTCCATGTTCCCATATGTGGGTCTGGGCGCCAAAATCAATATTCTACATGACGCAGGAACCGAGATATAGGCAATGAAGTATATATAGTGATTTGGTTTATTATTTTGATTTGGCTTTTTGATATATTTCTAAGAAATATAAAGTTAACATATATTTGATCATCTCATGTGCAGTGTTTCCTTTCCAGCTTCATGCATCGTCCTGACATTCCAGGTCCGGATTCTCATTGTCCTCCTTGGTCTTCACTGCACAGCTTCCTTGCAGCTTTCAGTATGCAGTGTCCTCCTCCTTCGAAGCGAAGGTCATGCTTCTCCCAAGACGTGGTGGTTTAAATTTGCCGTTTATTTTTATATAATCCATTGAATCGACTAAGTGCGGCTTAGCCTACTTAGCTTCACCGGTGCTGTGTTGGCCAGCTTTATCCTCTTCCTCCTAAAATGTAGGGTTGTTTTTTTTGGATATTAAATGTTAACACATACATAAAACATGTCATTACAATTCTAAAAATCAATCAATTTACAAATCCTTAAGCCAAAGTTACAGATTCTAAAATATTATACATATATAAAATCATAAAAAACGTATGTTTACACTGTCAAAAACATCCACCTTCTTATAGGACTATCATGTTGAAAATGTTAATATTTGTACACATTTTTCCTGTTTTTTTAAAAACACTGTTCTAAAAGATAATAAAGGGTTTTGTAGCATGTGCTATGGGATAGCATCCCACAGTTTTGCTCCTCTGTAGGCAAATATTCGCTTATTTATAGACTGTACTTTATGAGTTAAATTTTTGTGCAGTTGCAATTGGTCGTACGTACCATTGCATAGTATGAATACAATGTAGGGTAAGCTTGGGCAATCCCGCATAATAGTCTTATACATTACTATTATATGCGAAAATCGACAGGTAGCGATCCTTGAGTACGAAATAGTGTCACCATTGAATCATGCCGTCTGTCTTTCACATTCAGAACCACACATGCACACTGCTACATCATGGAAACCATGTCCGCAGCTATCCCATATCACCCAGCCGTAGGCAATCACAATTGTTCTATCCCTGTAAAACACAGGTTATGTGCACTGCTGTTCTCATCTATCCAATTGTATAACGGTTTTATGTTTGTTGATAAAATATAAGTTTCGGTTGTATCGATGAGTAGCATGCCATATTTTATTTTATTTATTTCAACGGGATAATGTTGTGCTTCTGTGATATGTCTCTGTAATTCAATGCGACAGCTGCCATTGTAATTAATGTGTCCGTGATAAAAATCTTTCTAGTTCTAATAGCAATGCGACCGCTGCCATTGTAATTAATGTGTCCGTGATAAAAATCTTTCTAGTTCTAATAGCAATGCGACAGCTGCCATTGTAATTAATGTGTCCGTGAAAAAATCTTTCTAGTTCTAATAGCAATACGACAGCTGCCATTGTAATTAATGTGTCCGTGATAAAATCTTTCTAGTTCTAATAGCAATGCGACAGCTGCCATTGTAATTAATGTGTCCGTGATAAAATCTTTCTAGTTCTAATAGCAATGCGACAGCTGCCATTGTAATTAATGTGTCCGTGATAAAATCTTTCTAGTTCTAATAGCAATGCGACAGCTGCCATTGTAATTAATGTGTCCGTGATAAAATCTTTCTAGTTCTAATAGCAATGCGACCGCTGCCATTGTAATTAATGTGTCCGTGATAAAATCTTTCTAGTTCTAATAGCAATGCGACAGCTGCCATTGTAATTAATGTGTCCGTGATAAAATCTTTCTAGTTCTAATAGCAATGCGACAGCTGCCATTGTAATTAATGTGTCCGTGATAAAATCTTTCTAGTTCTAATAGCAATGCGACAGCTGCCATTGTAATTAATGTGTCCGTGATAAAATCTTTCTAGTTCTAATAGCAATGCGACCACAGCCATTGTAATTAATGTGTCCGTGATAAAATATTTCTAGTTCTAATAGCAATGCGACAGCTGCCATTGTAATTAATGTGTCCGTGATAAAATATTTCTAGTTCTAATAGCAATGCGACAGCTGCCATTGTAATTACTGTGTCCGTGTTAACATATTTCTAGTTCTAATAGCAATGCGACCGCTGCCATTGTAATTAATGTGTCCGTGATAAAATATTTCTAGTTCTAATAGCAATGCGACCGCTGCCATTGTAATTAATGTGTCCGTGATAAAATCGTTCTAGTTCTAATAGCAATGCGACCGCTGCCATTGTAATTAATGTGTCCGTGATAAAATATTTCTAGTTCTAATAGCAATGCGACAGCTGCCATTGTAATTAATGTGTCCGTGATAAAATCTTTCTAGTTCTAATAGCAATGCGACAGCTGCCATTGTAATTAATGTGTGCGTGATAAAATCTTTCTAGTTCTAATAGCAATGCGACAGCTGCCATTGTAATTAATGTGTCCGTGATAAAATCTTTCTAGTTCTAATAGCAATGCGACAGCTGCCATTGTAATTAATGTGTCCGTGATAAAATCTTTCTAGTTCTAATAGCAATGCGACAGCTGCCATTGTAATTAATGTGTCCGTGATAAAATCTTTCTAGTTCTAATAGCAATGCGACAGCTGCCATTGTAATTAATGTGTCCGTGATAAAATATTTCTAGTTCTATTAGCAATGCGACAGCTGCCATTGTAATTAATGTGTCCGTGATAAAATCTTTCTAGTTCTAATAGCAATGCGACCGCTGCCATTGTAATTAATGTGTCCGTGATAAAATCTTTCTAGTTCTAATAGCAATGCGACAGCTGCCATTGTAATTGATGTGTCCGTGTTAAAATATTTCTAGTTCTAATAGCAATGCGACCGCTGCCATTGTAATTGATGTGTCCGTGATAAAATATTTCTAGTTCTACTAGCAATGCGACCGCTGCCATTGTAGTTGATGTGTCCGTGATAAAATCTTTCTAGTTCTAATAGCAATGCGACCGCTGCCATTGTAGTTGATGTGTCCGTGATAAAATCTTTCTAGTTCTAATAGCAATGCGACAGCTGCCATTGTAGTTGATGTGTCCGTGATAAAATCTTTCTAGTTCTAATAGCAATGCGACCGCTGCCATTGTAGTTGATGTGTCCGTGATAAAATCTTTCTAGTTCTAATAGCAATGCGACCGCTGCCATTGTAATTGATGTGTCCGTGATAAAATATTTCTAGTTCTAATAGCAATGCGACAGCTGCCATTGTAATTGATGTGTCCGTGATAAATTCTTTCTAGTTCTAATAGCAATGCGACAGCTGACATTGTAATTGATGTGTCCGTGATAAAATCTTTCTAGTTCTAATAGCAATGCGACAGCTGCCATTGTAATTAATGTGTCCGTGATAAAATCTTTCTAGTTCTAATAGCAATGCGACAGCTGCCATTGTAATTAATGTGTCCGTGATAAAATCTTTCTAGTTCTAATAGCAACGCGACAGCTGCCATTGTAATTAATGTGTCCGTGATAAAATATTTCTAGTTCTAATAGCAACGCGACAGCGGCCATTGTAATTAATGTGTCCGTGATAAAATCTTTCTAGTTCTAATAGCAATGCGACAGCTGCCATTGTAATTAATGTGATAAAATCGCAATGACAATGAAAACAAGATCGGCAAAATACGAATATTTTTACAAAGTCAAAATAATATTTGTATAATGTCAAATGTATATGTGATTGTTATTAGTCCGGCAAACCTAGTAACTACCCGTAGCACGCGTAACGTATCTACTTCAAAACGAGGCTACTCGCAAACTAGGCCGATGCATCTCGTCCGTTTGTATTCTAGATGGGGACGGACCACAGTCAGAATCCGTCCGCCATTACAACAAAAAAGAGTGCCAAGGAAAAAATTAATTGTGCAGTTAGGGTTTATTTCTGAGCGCAAAAGTTGTATGGATGAGTGAGTAGAAGTTTTTTTTTTGTGCAAAGTAGCATCTAAGCTTTGAAATGATGTCAGTTGGTAAACCAGTTGCGTAAGGACACAGTGGCCATCAGGCAGGGTGTACTCATATTTTGGAAACCGGGCAGAAATGTAGGGGTGTCATGAATTGAAGCAATTTGTGCGAAAAGGAGGTATGTCATGTTCACGAATTTCACACACCCGGTGTCTTAGTGGGTCTGTCATTTGCTGTGAATAAAAAAAATTGTAAGATAAATTTTCAATGTAGGCGCAAGAACGTTATAATGGTCGTCTATGGGAAAAGTGACTGTGGTCCGTGTGCATATTAAACCAGATGTGTTTATTAATTCCAACACATTGGGCGTGTTTTTTCTTTTACTGTTGAAACTATTAATCTTGGTAACCGCATGGTTGATTTTGCTAAGCTTATAACAGCAACAGATTCGGTTGCCGAGCCTGAGGTGTTGATATGCCTGATATGCGACGATACAGCATATATTTGGCATATGTGTGTCATTCCTGCTGATAGTAGCGTGTTGTTTATTCCCTCATAATGTATAAACATGCTGTAAATGTTTAGTTTATTTGCATAAAGGAACACTTTAGGAACGGTAGTGCTACATTGGCTTAGTAATAATTGGGGCAGCTGTATGTTGTGTCAGTAATTGGCTGATGCTATATTAATGGTGGTGCTAATGTGTGCACAATGGTGTGTCTGCTTATTTACTGCCCCAGCAATTGCAAAACACTCTATTTGTGTAGGGTTATTTTTTATGCACCAGCAATTTCAGAGTGGTGTCTCTGACCTGGTTATGATTGCAATGGTCGGTGCATTTTTCTGTTATTGCAAGTATTACACTCATTCTATTGGCACAGTTATGCCATTATTTTCGCCATTTGTACCAACCATCTCAGAACAGTGTCCCTGTACCGGCTATGATTGCATGTATATGGTACTGGTTTTGGGCCGTGTGAGCAGTCATAGAGTGGTGTCTCTACGGCCTCGGTTATCACATAGTAATGGCATCATTGTTGCACTGTGTATGCAGGGTCTGTCTCTCGTTGACGGTGTTGCAGCGTGCCAAAGGGACGTAAAGGACAAGGGAGCATTGCATCAAGCGGACAAGGGCAGTGGTCAGACATCCGTCCCAAAGCTGAGCTGTCATTGCAAAGCGTGCAGCGGTAGAGCCACCACCGTTGGGGCCACCAACGCGACGTCGTCGGACGGTCAATGCTGCGACGGGCAGTCCAGACGAGGGGACATGGGAATGAGTGAGGCACAAATACAATCAATGGGCAGTTGGAAGTCGTGTCCCTATGTTGCAAATGAACAGGCCATAAAATATATATTGAGTGTATTCTTAATTGTATGGGATTTATGAAGCAGCATGGCTGGCGTCCATGTATACAGTGCAGACATACTTCCTATCATGCTTTTTGTATATTAATACCAATACTGGCACATTTTGTTTGATTCCTTGGAACACGACGGGTTTCGTCCTGGCACATTCCATGCCAATATGGCATTTGGTGTGCGTTGACTGATGCAGTACGGCTGGTATTCTTCCTGACACTGTTTATTGCAATGCGGAATACACATTTGTTATGGTAAATTTGGTACTGGTGCACTACCTAACTGTCTCGTGGGTTGAGTTATGCAGCACAGCTGGTATTTATCCGGACACTGTTCATGCTAATATGACTTTCATACGGTTTAATATGACAATGTATATTTGCTTAATCCCATTTTGTTGCTGGCACAGTGAGTTTATATTGGGTTGTTGCAATTGTATTGCACTAGTTACATGCATTATGTACTATATGTTTGATGGTTACAGTATCAACTTAGTTTGTAACAGACCCCTGTGGTGGGGTTGGGGCCTCTTTGTGAGGCCTGGTGGGACAAATCACTGCCACGCGTAACATATCTACTTCAAAACGAGACTACTAGCAAATTTAGCCACTGCATCTCGTCCCTTTGTGTTGGAATTCTGAAATGAACCAGATGTTTATTAATTCAAACACATTGGACGTTTGTTCTTCCCACCATTCTCCCCCAGCCTCCACCGTTGTTTCGTGGGTTGCATGTAAGTAATGATCGACGTGTGAATTATACGTGTGCACTCACTTACGTGGTGTTTACTGGATGAAGACAACTGCAATTTTGGTTTCTTCATCGCGAATTTTTCCCATAAAGGGATTTACTAAAAACGAAGCTTGTACTACGAACATTTGTATTTATATGTGTGACGCATATTTTATGTAATAAGTGTTTTTCGCACATATATAAGTGTTTCTTGTATAAATATATTATGTTTAACATTGCAACCTACCACTATTTGACGCTTGTCCTGGTGAGACAAATCACTGCCCCACCTCTGCTAATTTTAATTGCTGTTATTCAACAATTGTTTTGCGATGCACATGTTGTGCTAGCTATTAAGCTGCTGCTCATTGTTATACATTTACTTTATTCTGGTTAGAACAAGTATTAAATTAACTTTACTAGCCTACCATAACTCTTTGTGTTTTGTCGTAGCGAACGAGCGCAGGGTTCTGCAATTAAAATCACCAGGATACACACACATATATATATATATATATATATATATATATATATATATATATATATATATATATATATATATATATATATATATATATATATATATGAATAGTTGCAATCGTGGTTGTATCAACACGAGGAGAAACGCATTGAAAAATGTATTGGGGCATTTCTATAAGCAGGATAGGTATAGTTTGGCAATACTGTTTGGATCATTCATATTTAAATACATTTGAAACAAATAGTTGACAGCGATGCATACATACGCGGCACTGTATCTTTGTAAAGACCGTACCTGTTATTTTTTTATTTTAGGACAACGTCGCTCACCATGTAAACAAATAAGACGTGTTTTTGCCTACGTCTCTGGCAGTAATATATATGTGTATATATATATATATATATATATATATATATATATATATATATATATATATATATATATATATATATATATATATATATATATATATATATATATATATATATATATTATAACTTTTCCATGCATCATTGGTGCATGGCAAGATGCTTCGGCTTGGAATATCTACCACATGATGCTTCTTTAAATCGTACACAATCACTCATATGCACAAACAAAACACTTTGCATAATTTATTTTGTGACTTACTTTGTACACATTCACAACTTTGAGTTTAAAGAAAAAATTTTTTTTATTAGTGGAGACCTGTAAATCAGCAACGTGCACGCAGCACAAACGAGAGCAGATGACATGGAATAAAATACAGTTGTTTCTTCGGACCTATGTTCTACCACATATTGACATTAAAACGCATATATTTCTAGATATACTTGATTGGAACTCTGACATGTGTACTCGCGCGTGCGTGCAGCAGCAGCAACAGCAGCAACAACACGATTATTATTATTACTAGTAGCAGTAGTATACGTAGTAGTAGTAGTGCTAAGAGTAGCAGTGGTAGTAGTAGCAGTTGTTGTAGTAGTAGTAGTTGTAGTAGAAGTAGTAGTATTAGCAGTAGTAGTGGTGGTGGTAGTACTAGTAGTAATAGTGCCAACAGTAGTAGTAATAGTGGAAGTAGCAGTAGTAGAGGTAATAGTTGTAGATGTAATAGTATTATTAGTAGTAGTAGTAGTAGAAGTAGTAGTAGTAGTAGTAGTAGTGACAGTAGTAGTAACAGTAGCTACCCCACAGACAAAGTATACTCTATTGCGACCCACCAGGAGGCGACACCATACTAAGCATATAGGTGGTTTAGCCTCCATTATCCATTATCCGTGATGTGGCACCACCGTTTGTCACCCAACAGAGAACATGGAATCAAACTGCCCTATGCATTGTAACAAATATGATTGGTTACTGGATTCTGGAAAACCAATGAAATTGCCTCTCAAAGTAACTCAAATCAAATAAGAGACCACTTTTATCAGTTTATTCGAAGCATACGAACCAACAATAAAATAAAACAAAATTAGTTGTTATCACTGTGTTCCAACATAAATTGAGTCCTTACTGGCGCCGGATGTTTTATGTAGTTGGTAGGAAAGGATGAGATCACCGGTTAATCACCGCAAAGGGGCCTGCCTTCTAAATCCGGCCTTAGGAAGTTCACGATAAGGTCGGCCCACTAGAAGACATTGCTGGACATATTATATACCGGGGCAGAGGACTTGAGAGTACAGTTCAGTACATACCCCAGAACATATTAGTTATTTTCTAGCACCAGACGGAATTATTTGTAACAGGGCAGTTATTTGTAACTCCAAGAATGGTAGCTAAGAAAATATAGATAATTACGGATTCTGATCCATCTGAAATGGACGGGATTCCACCAAATCCGTTAAAAGAAAAACTATAGCAAATAAGTGTAAAAATCCCAAAGGCTGCACAGGTTGGCATGCCATGATGTTCACGGATGGACGCTAAATTTACTGACTAATGGCGAATAAACTGTGTGCATTATGACAGAACTCCGACACGTGGAAGCATTAGAATTACCTTCGGGATGTGATTCTGAGATGCCGCATAGTTTGACCCTACAATGTACATTATTAAATGGTACATTGCCTTCGGTCTTAATAATGAATAAAAGGTATTGCTTTTTATAAAAAAAACACTGATATTTAGCGTTTGTTCGGTTATGTGATAACACAAACAGGTACCAAGGTGACGTCATAACAGTTGTTGCGAGTCTATAAAAAAAAATTTGGCTTCCACGACTTCGCATTGCGTTCACATTTTGCGATTTGATAAAAGCAGAACCTATATGAATGTGTCGATATGGTTTTTATTTTCTGATAGGAATTTACTGGACATAAAACTATATCAATAATGTCCGTATGTGATGTGTGGTCAAACAGGGGATGATAACCCTGATATACTACAAGGTACCCACAATAACTCATACCCAGCATTTGTAATAACTGGCAATAAGTACACCGATGACAACACTGCATAATACACAAGAAAGCAATATTTGCGGGTATGTTTTATTTTCTCTGACGCATTGACAATGTACAAGGTCGCGTAATTGTTAACAGTCGGCACATCTACGATTCGGCAGCATTTATCGACCGAGGACAGTCCAACTGCATCATCTTAATGTCAATCACCGTTTGTACAATCCTTGTAAAACACAGCTGCTGTGGACGTAGTAGCATTAATCGTTTCACGTGATTGAACATTTGCAGTCTGATACGCGTCTTAGAACATAACTAGGCCACGTGTACATTCCAACTAAGGTTGCTGTCCAAGCAGCTTGTGCGTCTCAACTGGTGTCACGACAGAGTTGTTGCTATGTACACATAAATTCGCACCTGCACATCGCAGCTTTTGTCTGGTGACTAGTAGCACGCAATAAGTCTATCTGTGTCTAATGCCATGCTATTCAGTTGAATAGCGAGTTTGACTTTGTAGATAACATATAAGTTTCAGTTGTATCGATGTGTAGCATGAAATATTAATTTTCTGGTAGACTTTGCTACCAAGTACGATAACGTATTTGGTTGTGTAACCAACTTGCATCAGTTATTATCTAGACGGGTTCATAGTTAACATTTCAGTGTCACGTCAAATGACAGCAGTTGACGAAGTACAATACATATGTTAACACATTCGTCATCTACTGAAAACATATCGCATGGAAGGTATATGCGCGTACTGGAAAGCAATCTACACAATTTAAAAATAGGCATTTAATACAGCTACAACTGGAACTAAAAAGAAGTTATCTGCAAATGGCCTGTAATGTAAAAAATACAGAACGAGTTTCGATGCTTATCTGAAAATAGGAAGTTCAAACGCGGGATATAGGGCAGGGTAGACTGTGCGGTTGCTCAAGGGCCTCCACACAATACTTGTATGGGGGCCTCCATGAACTATTGGGCTACCACAAAGTACATTAACAACACGTTGTGCCACAACGTGGTTATGTGACTGTTGATATAATAACGGGTGACTAAGCTAGGCGATTTCTATGCTCGAAGATAACCACCATTTTAAAATATGTTGTACCGACTTGCTCAGCATAATCTCGGTTGTTTATTGACCCCACCACCATTTTCACAAATACATCGTTTAAATATTTTCATGTTGCTACGTGGCAGAAATTCAGCTCAAGTCGATGAGTAACATTTTTTATATTTTGTTGAACAAGTTGTGTCGTAACTTGCGTTATTATTCGTCGCCGTATACCTTATTGTGCTAATGTCGTAGGTCGAGAGGAGAGAGAACTCTTACGATAGGATCCAATCTGCGACCAATCAGTACCTACGGACGTCCACAGTCTTAAATCCGGCACTGGGTGGAAAAAATCGATGAAGGATATTAACCCATTTAGAGTGGACCGGAGTCCACAACATGTAAACTGTCCAACATGTCACTGAAACATGGATTGATTTCTATCGAATGGAAAAAACCCACATATTATGCCTTTATTGAAGTGGTTCCAAGACTGATCAGAACAAAATAATCGAGTGAGTATAACATCAGTGATTTGTAAGTTATTACAAAGGTTAATCATAGACCATCTCAACATGGATTCCAAAAAGTGAGGTCATACCTAACAAATCGGCTATGTTTAGAAGGACTCACAAAATGGGTATATAATGGATCATCAGCAGATCGCATCTACTTAGATTTTCACAAAGCAACATCAAATAGTATTATCTCAATCGCATAATTATCTGCAACTATGGCTGATTAGTAGGAAACAAAATGTAGTAAGAAATGGTGAGGTTTCAGACTGGAAATCAGTGTTAAGTAAATAACAAGGATTAATAGTATTATCTATGTTTTTGCAGATCAGTTTGACGTGCAGTGACGGTCTTGGAAAGGACTCTAAACTGATTGACAGAGGCGACATCTGCCGGATAAACTCTATGCATTGTGACATAACTGCGACAAGTGGAAGAAATAGAACTACGTTCGAGAAATCAGTACACACAATTATAAAATAGCGCATCCAAAACAAAACATTCGTCAACGATAGTTATTGAGAAATATGGTCACATAATAAATAATACATTGCTTTAGCACTTAAGAATGAATAACACAGCATTGTTTAAATAAAATCATTGATATTTAGTGTTTGCTCCTGTATGTAATAAAACAATCAAGCACAAATGTGACCTCGTTAGAGTGCTGCGCTTCTGGGAACAGAACTTGGCTACGACAAAGATCGCAATGCGTTTACCTTATGTGACTGGATAAAAGAACGCCATATGTGAATGTGTCGATGTGGTTTTGCGTTTTCTGAAAGCTGGACATTTACAGGACATTAACATATAGCAATAACGTTCGTTCGATGAATAAGGTGTTTCTGTTCGCACATGTTGGCATAGTTCTCTTGCAGCAATGCACCAGTAAGTTAAGCAGGCAACGCTCCACCTAAACCTGTTAGCATTGGTCATTCCGTACTCAGAGAACCCTAAGGTAAGATTATACCCTGTTTTTGCGATGCCGTTATTCCCGTAAATAAATGCCCCCTTTTTCGCACCTTTTTTGGATGCTGGTAGGAGGAATGTCCCACCTAAAATTGTTGGCATTTGTCATTCCAAACTCAGTAAACCCCAAGGGAACATCTGACTCTGTTTTAGGCTTGGAATCATTTCAATAAATAAATGCGCTTTCTTGCCTCTTCGATTATTGCCTTCAGTGGCAATCCCCCCCCCTCACCCCAGGCCCGGCAGCAACGCATTTTTGAGATGTTGGTCCCTTCAGTCCATGGTCCATGGGGTTAAACACTCCCGGTCTACTACGCATGCACGTCGACAATAAATTGCACATACTATATGACATCTCTGTAAACTACGACACGTGAACCTGTGCTGGATGTCTACTGATTGTGTGTTGATGTGTGCTGATTGTTTGCTGGATGTCCGCTGGACGAGGGTTGGATGTATGCCACCTGGCACACAACTCCTCAATCGCAACAGAGTTAATGGAGCAGTAAGACGGTGCTGTTTTCTCGTCAGGATTATATATTACGAATCCTACTGAAAAATGATTTGAGTATATTTCATTGTGTCAAAAGTAATAAAAAAATAAATACGATGTTTGTTTAAAAATAATGCTGACCTACAATTACTTTACCTACACAATTCATCATTTTATAAATTTATCGAGAGTGCCACCGAGCTGTGAAGGCATATTATATGCATACCTCTGTTTTCTGTGTTCCGTCTTCTCAGCCAGTTGTTTCTCTTCTACTCGTCTGGTCTTCTAGTGCCCTTCTGAATCGTCGATATTTACAAGAAGTGGGAAAGTTTAACTTCGTTCTTCCTAAAGCATTTCTCTATCAAGATATATAGAATCAAAATACATGATCATAGATTTGTAGGCGTTAAATTAAACACCATATTCACAACAGTATTTGTAACAAAAGTCAAATAACCTGTGTAGTCCCTTGGCGGATGAACAAATGTAAATAATCTGCGTAAATCAGGAGATTGACGACCGTTGTCCCAAGACTACAAGCAACAAGACTACAAGCAACAAGACTACAACCAACAAGACTACAACCAACAAGACTACAATCAACAAGACTACAACCAACAAGACTACAACCAACAAGACTACAACCAACAAGACTACAACCAATAGGTTTTGTTGTTGTACACTCAATTTATCCAGACAAACGTTAAAGAGTAATGGGGATAATTTCCATCTTTGCTTAACGCCTTTACCCACAGGGATGAATTCCGAGCAGGTGGATCCCCACTCAATGCTGATCACTCTTTAAAATATTTTAAGTACATCACGTTGTGCTAGTTTTGTTTTAAGCTTCTGCCGATTGACTCGGTCAAATGGTTTCGAAACATCTATAAACGCGACATGCACAGCCGTCCCATGTTTAGCGTACAACTTTAGTAGTTCATTAAATGCGAGCACACACAATTCCGTCCGTTTAGTAAACAATTGTTAAAATATGTTGCATAAGTTGAGTTTGGACGCAAATATAATGGTTTCCTATGAACGAATTAAAGTGCTCGCAACATACAAACACACAAAAGAGTGTTGTATTTACAGTAAGTAAAAAGCGCTAACTACTAGGTAAAATAATATAGTAGTTGTACGTACCAGTCACAGTGCACTTTACAGTGCACTCTACAGTGCATTCTACATTTAGTTAATGAGTTATTATTCATCCACTTCGGCATGTTACATTTTCGGCCGTATCTGGGGCGTTTGCCACACTGGCAATCGACCAAGATCAACTCCAGGGTGCGACGCCACGACGTCGACCGCGCCAGGCTTTTTATGCACAACCTTTGTAAACAATTGTTTATGAAATTTACCTGGCTGTATAAGAATCGAAAACAAAATCCACATTAAGGAATTATCGAGAGTCCAACAATTATTTGTTGATATGGAGCAAACCCTTATGAAATATATGTGTTAATTTTGTTTTAAGCGTATTCACTTTGCTTTAACCAACAGTAGATCAGTTGTTCCATTCGTTTATCAACCTCTGTGAGAATGAATGCTATCTGGTTTCCAATACACGGTGTTTCGTCGCTATCACTACATCGCATGCTCAAGTTCTACTAATTTCCATACGTGTGAAAACTATTTGTGTCAATCTTTTCATAACCAATCAATATATCTAAGCATTCAGTGTTAATCTCTTATTGATTTCCTCGCTTCTAGTTTTGGTAAATCACATACATTTAGGTATTTAGACGTGTACAATTACTGAAGTAACGCAATTATGTATTTGTTTTTCTCTGTGGATATTTTCATTCGTATATGTCAGCGAATGGCTTGGATCATTTGCCCTTATGTAACACCACGAGCAATCAGCTATATCTAAATATGTGGTGCCGTTTCTTCGAAACTAAATGCAACACTAAAGAACGTGGGTGCATTTTTGCTATGTACGACCTGAGGTTTTCGTTGGAAATTAACACACATACAAATATTTTGTCGCTTACTTTACTGACAGGATTGTCTGCGTCCGCGGTGAACTGAGCAGTATCTGCATCAATTATTTAGCATCCGTTAATGGAATTATAATTAACTGACCTAAATAGTCCGATTAAGTCTCCTGAAATTTAGCAGCTGGAACTGGTATTGAACTAATATCCTCTCTGGTAAACACTGAACTGAACTATCCATTTAGGTCTTCCGCCATTAAAAAGCTTTGTGAAATTATATTTGCAGCACTGTCTTCCAGTGGTCCAACCTTATCACGTATGTTGCTCATAGCTTATTTTAGATTAATCTAATTTCATTCGTAGCTGCTTTACAGGCCATGCCATCACGCTGGTTGAAATATATTGAATGTTTGTCAACACAGAGACACTTTTTTATTCTTTTTTTCATTCATTACATATTTGTAAAATTAGGTAGCTTATGACAAACTGACATACCACACTGACGCAGGGCTCCATCATCACTGTTGAATCAGTCGCCCCGGTACCCGTGAGTCACAGTGAGTCACAGTGAGTCACAGTGAGTCACAGTGAGTCACAGTCAGTCACAGTCAGTCACAGTCAGTCACAGTCAGTCACAGTGAGTAACAGTGACTATGACATATTGCTGGGGGAAACGAACACAATGAACAATGTGTTGTCACCATTACACCTGTGTTACTACTGCACTAATTTTGCAGGCCTTCAAACCCATCATGGTATCAGCCACACACTTCGACACGCTCTACAATTATATTTACGTCTACTTGGAGTGGTTCTGGGTGTACGTGTCTTCGCTTTTACAAAAAGTATACTCTGAAGTTGTTTTTGCCTATGATCTTGACAGCCGGTGCTGAATGTATATTTTAATTAGTTGCCTGTGTGTTCGAATAGGCGTTTAGTGGAATACCCTTTTGGAACGTAACTAATGGTCCTTTGGAATGATTGAAACCATGAAAAAAAAATCCGAAAAACACGAAACGCACTGTACCTATAGAATAAATAACCAGAATGCGCAAGATTTGTTCTCAATAAGTCAAAAAGAAAGGCACCGCTACTCAGTACACATCCACTACCAACCAGATCCATAACAAAAACACAAGAAACATTTGCCAGGATGACGTTTTATATATTGAATATTATATATATATATATATATATATATATATATATATATATATATATATATATATATATATATATATATATATATATATATATATATATATATATATATATATATATATATATATATATATATATAGACATTAGTTCATTTCCAGTTCCAGATGCTAAATTTTGAAGACTAAATATGATTATCTGACATAACTTGTGGTATTATATAAGGCCAAAAATTAGCATGTAACATAAGATACAAGATTGGACCACTAGAAGACAGTGCTGAAACTATAATATCACAAGATTGTGTAATGGCTGAATACCTAAATGGATAGTTCAGTTCAGTGTTTACCAGAGAAAATATTATTTCATTACCAATTCCAGATGCTAAATTTCAGGAGACTGAATAGGATTATTTAGGACAGTTGATTGTAACTCCATCAGTGGTAGCTAAAAAATAAAGGCAATGAAAGATAGTAAATCACATGGAGTGGGCGGAATTCCTCCAAAACTATTAGTGGAAACAGTACAACAAATTAGTATACCACTTGCGAGAGTGTTCGATTTATCATTAAAAGAGGGAGTTGTTCCTTGTGAATGGAAAGAAGCAAACACCATACCATTATTTTAAAAGGGTTCGAGAAATAATTCAGATACTTACAAACCAGTGAGTTTAACACCAGTGATTTGTAAATAAGTAAGAAGATTAACTAAAGACCACGTGGTGGACGTCCTTTTTAGGCATACATTATTAAATTAATCTCAACATGGATTCCTAAAAGCGAGGTCATGCTTACCAAATATGTTATATTTTTGGAAAAAATACTAAGTGAATAGACCAGGGATCACCAGTAGGAATAGTACACATAGATGTTTAGAATTTTTTTATAAAGCGTCATATCAAAGAATACTACTTAAATTAGACCCAGCACTTGTATCAATTAGACCCAGCATTTGTATAAATTTACACATATAAAATAATATATAGTCCTACTACATAAACAAACCAACACTTCGAGCGGGACGGTTTATTATCTCTGACGCATTGACAATGTACAAGGTCGTGTAATTTTTAACAGACGGCACATCTACGAATTGCCTGGCATGCGACGCACAATCTTTCTGATACGTGATGTAATTGACATCAATAAATCATTGATCAAACCAAGGTAACTATTTGAAATTAACTGTTATTGCAACCAACAAATTAGTCTCGTTGAAATCACTGAAAGTCCGATGCAAACCAC
>BSQZ01000029.1:490000-507500 GCA_033239005.1 Lamellibrachia satsuma
CTGTGTGGGTGCAGGATGTGTTCTGGGTATGTTTTGGATGTGTGCTCGATGAGCGATGAATGTGTGCTGGATGTGTACTGGAAGAGTGTTAGAAGTGTTATTCTGGGTTCGTGCTGGATGTGTGCAGGATGTGTGCTCGATGATTGATGGATGTGTGCTGAACGTGTGCTGGATGAGTGATGGATGAGTGCTGGATGTGTGCTGGATGAATGATGGATGTGTGCTGGATGTGTGCTCGATGATTGATGGATGTGTGCTGAACGTGTGCTGGATGAGTGATGGATGTGATCTGGATGAGTGCTGGATGTGTGCTACATGTGTTCTGTATTAGTGCTAGATTTGTGCTGGAGGTTTGATGGATAAGTGCTGGATGTGTGCTGGATGAATGATGTATGTGTGCTGGATGAGTGCCGAATGTGTGCTGGATGAATGATAGATGAGTGATGGTTGAGTGTTGGATGAGTGCTGGATGTGTGCTGGATGTGTGCTGGATGAGTGCTGGATGAGTGCTGGTTGTGTGCTGGATGAGTGCCGGATGTGTGCTGGATGAGTGCTGGATGTGTGCTGGTTGTGTGCTGGATGAGTGCTGGATGAGTGCTGGATGTGTGCTGGATGTGTGCTGGATGAGTGCTGGTTGTGTGCTGGATGAGTGCCGGATGTGTGCTGGATGAGTGCTGGATGTGTGCTGGATGAGTGCTGGATGAGTGCTGGATGAGTGCTGGATGTGTGCTGGATGTGTGCTGGATGAGTGCCGGATGTGTGCTGGATGAGTGCTGGATGTGTGCTGGATGAGTGCTGGATGAGTGCTGGATGAGTGCTGGATGTGTGCTGGATGTGTGCTGGATGAGTGCTGGATGTGTGCTGGATGAGTGCTGGATGAGTGCTGGATGAGTGCTGGTTGTGTGCTGGATGAGTGCTAGTTGGATGTGTGCCCGTGGGAAGCGACGGTAACAAAGTTACTGTAGCGGCTTTCGTTTCGCGTCAGAAATATACCTTACTGAAATGTCAATATATTTATATTTCATGATGTGAACAGTAAATAAGAATACATGCAATGTTTTCTCTCAAAATACTGTTGACTTACACGTATGTTATCCATACTGGACATGTTGTTAATCACTGATTCATCATTTTGTGGTCCCTCTTCTCAGCCAGTTGTTTCTCTTCTTCTGGTCTTCTGTTGCCCTTCTGGGCAGTCAGCCATCAATGGCCACGATCATCGCGGGTGTGTACCAGCTGTTGTCGGTGTCCGCTATCTTCATGTCATATCATGTCATGTCATGTCATGTCATGTCATGTCATGTCATGTCATGCTTTCAGGTGTTTTGTTGCTGATATTCCTACGGCCATTAGACTAGGTCCCAATGATAAGTTCACCATACATGGATAGAGGGGTCCTTCTGGTACAGGAATGAAGTCATTTGTCAGATAATAAAAACCACATTTTGCAGTAGTCGGTGTAGTCGTAAGTGCAAAGTGACACATCAACCTCATTCTACATTTAGTTCATGAATTATTGAACTTAAATCACCCACGTTACTTTTTCTACCCTATATGGGTTATTTGGTAAGATGGCACTCGCCCAAGATACTCCAAATATAAACTTCAGGGTACGACGCAGCGGTGTCAACAATTGGCAAAATTTATTTGCAACTGACGAATAAAATAAACATGTAAAATTACTTCATAGTCTATACTTATTTGGCGATGTGCTCTGTGTACAGCGTGACGCTTACTGAAACCATGAGGTGTATTAGTTATTTCTTAGTTCCATATGGAGTCGTTTCAGGCGTCGCTCTAGCTGTGTATGTTTCTTATGAAATTGTTATGTACTGACCAACGCTGAGTTTGTTGTTGTCCATTTAAAAAACAACTTAATTTCATTTCTTGTGCATTCAAGTTGCTTTTTATGTTGGTGCACTGCATACTTTGTAGCCGCATTTTTTGATGACTGGTTTATTCATTCACAGGTTCGTTAGTTTACACCCAACAATAATATTTATTCGACTAAACGTTAATTCGCGCTCACCCGAAGCTCGCGTATTCGTAGGTTCAGATGCACTCCAATATAGGATTAAAAAATCGATCCTCAAACGTGTATTGTTGACATAGAGGTGAAATTAAGCGACATTATAGTTTTGTCCATATAAGTCGATACAAAAATTAAGGTAGGCATCCAAGCAAACGTTCACAGGTGGCGCCACCAACAACTATATATGTTTTTATTCTACTCAAGATTTCTCATTTTTAGCAAATAGTTTTTTAAATTGTAAAACAAATCAAGTAACTGCTTATAATGTTTTTATTCAAGATGTTACATACCAAAATGTCTACATACAAAACGTCATAATAAATGTATACATTAATACATTACTAGATTACTATACTACATATGAAAGCAGTCAACAAGAGCGGTGCTTTTCTATGTACGACGACGCTACACGTAAACACATAAAAAGTATATAGTCGCCTACTTCACTGACTTCATAGAGCCTACATTTAGATGTACCATGATGTACTGTGTCCAACTGAATGGTGCCTGGCACGACGTTTGGGTGATTGCCAAGGAATGTAGACAGCATGACGGTCATTGAAACTATGCGGTGTAACAATATTTTTTAGCGGCATTTGGAGTCGTTTCAGGCGTCGTTCTCGTTGTGTTCCATATGTTTCTTCTGAAAGTGTTATTAATTGAGCAACGCTGGCTCTGTGGCTTATTTGTAAAACAACCTTATTGTTTTTTTCATTTCTTGTGCATTGGATTGCCTGTTTGTGTTTTTCTGGTACAACCGATCCACGAATTTGTATTGTCGAGATCTAAGTGAAATTTCACCAAATTATAGATTTGATTCATATATTATTCCAAGCCAGATCCCAGATTGTTCGTGGAAGATATTAAAAAATTTATAACATGGTCTAGAATTGCTAAATAATTAATAAATCAATATATTACTATACTGCATAAGAAGGCAGTCAACAAAAGCGTGCGTTTTATTGAATTATTTACAAGCTTGGAGACCATATTGTAAGGAGGATATAGAAAACCTTGAACGCTTACAGAAGAGAGCAACTAAATTTATTCCAGAACTGAGAGACCTTAGTTATGAAGAACTTCTGAAAGAATATGATTTAACAATCCTAGAGACAAGGAGTTTAAGAGGAGATCAGATTGAAGTTTTAAGATATTGAATGGGTATGAAAATATTAATAGAAACATGTTTTTCTAGAAAGATAATGGAATCAGAGGACATAAGGTAAAATTAGTAAAGAACAGTGTAGATTGGATATCAGGAAGAACTCGTTCTCACAGAGGAAAATGAATGAATGGAAAACATTGTCTACGGATTGTGTAACTGCTAGCAGCGGGAATATAAAAAACAAGGTTAACACATATCTCAGGAGGGCGTTTGTATGCATATATCAGTATTTAATGGGGTACACGTCTCATTTATTCAGAGCAAGAATACATTTTGCACGACGTGAACACGGCACAGGCTTCACGGCGCCGACACGTTTTGTTGTTGTTGATGAGTGAAGGTTAGTACGTAACGACTGACAGCAATGACACGTCAGCACGTACGACTTGAGGAAACATACGTTACGTAGGTGTACATCACGTACGTGTACGCTGAATGCTTTCGATCACCCGCACTTCCCGATGTATCGTAATGTACATCAGGTTTCTTTATTGCAGGGACACGCAGGGACATACATACATACATACATACATACATACATACATACATACATACATACATAAATACACTTATATATGTATGTATGTATGCATATATGGATGTATGTATGTATGTACGTAAGCGTGTATGTATGTATGTATGTATGTATATATGTATGTATGTATGTATGTATGTATGTATGTATGAGCGCATGCATACATACATACATTTTGGGGGGCTAAACCAGTTATACAAAAAATTGTCCGTATGAAATTTAGCACTGCCCATATGACCTGAACCTTAATAAAACCCTGCATACATACATACATACATACATACATACATACATGTTATAACATTTTTCGTGTCAATGTCAAATATGTTATCAAACTAGGTATTGTATTTTAAGTTACATTCATAAGAGGTATACTTAGAATGCACTTAGAACGACAAATGCAAAAAAATAAATAGTGTAGAACATTTCTATCAACACGAGTATTGTAAATTCTCAATTTCATCAGTGTGGGTCAATTATTGGGGTCATCCGCCCTAAAAGGAATATGGCGCAAGTCGTTCACAGTGTTTCTACAAAATATGTGGTGCAGTTTCTTCGATATACAGGAATGCAGAGATACTTATACTGTCTTATGTATGAACTAAAGTAAACAAATACTACACATAACACATCGTGTTGTATTTACAGGAAGTATAAAAGGCCTACTACTATGTAATATAACACAGTAGCCGTATGTACTTGCTACAGTGCAACACATTAACCGGATTCTACATTTAGTTAATGAATTATTGAACATAATTCACCCACGTCGGCATGTTACTTTTCCTGCCGTACCTGGGTCGTTTGCTAAGCTGGCACTCGCCCAAAATAAAATCCAGGGTGCGACGCCATGACGTCGACCACGGCCAGCTTTTTATACCCAACCTTCGCATAAAGCATTTTTTTAATAGACAAGGGCTGAAGTGAGTCCAGAGGATATAAAAGAATCGAAAAAAACATCTTTGTCTATATCCTTCATGTGGCTTCCAAGCTTATATGCAATATAAAAAAGCGGTATACTGTGCTTCTTTCCGTTCAAAAGGAACCATTTCCTGTTTTAGGGAAAAGTTGAATGCATATTGAATACTCATTTGCTCTACAGTGTCCTTTGTAGTTTTGGTGATGTTGATGTTTAGTTACACTTCAGAGTTACAATGAACTGCCATAAATTATTTAGTTCCTATGCCATTACAAAGCCATTTACTCCTAGCATAAGCACATTGTCATTTTCATAATATGATATGCTAATTGTTGTTCAGTGTGTGCAAATAAAACACGATTTTGCTTACTTCACTGGCATTAAAGTCTATATTAAGTTTTCCATATAGTATGTTCAGCTGATTTGTACCTGGTAAGAATATCTAACGTATGATGCTTAGAACAACACACGAGTCCTTCTTCGGACATATGTTTTACTGCATACTGATATCAACACATTGTATTATCATATACCATTGACTGGAATTTCAGCGTTGAAATATGCATATGCGCTTGTGTGCCTGCAACAACAGCAAAGGGAACAGTATTAGTATTATTATTAGTAGTAGTTGTTGTTGTAGCAGTAGTAGCTGTAGTAGTAGTAGTAGTAGTAGTAGTAGTAGTAGTAGTTCCACATTCCACGTAGACAAATGCTGAATACACAGGATGTGTTGTTATTTCGAATGTTTTGCATGCATAAGTCATGGGCTAACTATCTGAAGAGTTTAGGGAATGTCAGAACTAGACGGACGCAGTGTGGATAGCGAAACTGTTATAATTAGTGCGAAACAAAGGTCATGGTTTGGGGGCTGTGCGCCTAAAATACATAAACTGCTGATGACATAGTCTAATTCAGAGCAGTAATAATGTTCACCCAGAATGACAATACGCCCTTTATTGTGAGAGACTGTACTTGAACTCACGGTCACGTTTTTAGTGTTATATCCAACTTGCATCAGTGATTATGTATCCCGGTTTAGAATATAATTGTACTAAACATATAGTTAACATTTCAGTGATCCGTCAAATGATGTAGACAACAGCTAATGTGCAGTACCACTACTAAAATCTTATGATGTGGAATGTATATAAGTATACAGCTACTATTGGAACTAGAAATAAATTATATGCAAAAACGGCATGTAATATTGCAAAAAATACACATGTCGGTGTTTATTTAATGAGTAAATACGAAGTTGACCCGAATTTAGGGTAGGGCAGACTAGATAGTTGCAGGGGCCTCTGTAAAATAATTGTTTGGGGCCTCCATAAAAAATGTTTTGGGTCATGACACCAGGTCTTTGGGTCTAAAAGTTGTTCACGTGAATAACCGTTTAGTTATGTCGAGGTCGGTAGATGAAAACATTTCTGTTCAACGCGATGCTTCTGAACACGGTAACGTTTCTTTATATTTTGTTCTCAACAAGTTGTGTCGTAAATGGCTGGATATGTTATATGATTGTATTAGGCAGGGAGGAGTTAGTACTATCGTGACAGGATTCGATGACCGGTCAATCACTGGCCAGGGGCCTCCACAGTTCCATATCTGACCGGAGGAAGTTCACGATAAGGTCGTCCCACTAGAAGACACTGTTGGAACTGTGATATCACGGGGCAGAGTACCTAAGTGAGTACTTCAGTTCAGTGCGTACCGCAGAAGGTTTTAGTTATGTTTTAGTATCAGACACTACACACCAGGTGGCTAAATCAGATTACTAAGGGTAGTTATTTGTAACTCCGAGAATGGTAGTTAAGAAAAGATATATGACTGATATTAACCCATCTTGAATGGACGAGATTACACCAAATATGTTCAAGGAAATACTACAGCAAATTAGTGTGCCACTTGCAAAACTGTTCAACGTGTCATTGAAACGGAGAGTGCTTATTTTTGAATGGAAAGAAACACATACTCGAATGGGTTCGAAAGTCTTGTTAGAACAAAACAATCCAGTGAGTTTAACATGTGTGGTTTGTAAGTTATTACAAAAGTTGGACTTGGATTAAAATGGCTGACTAACAATAGACAAATGGTAGTAAGAGATTGTGAGATTTCAGCTTGGAAATATGTTTTCAGCGGATCACAAGGACCAGTGTCTTTGGAGCACATGTTGGCATGCAGTGACGGTCCTGGAAAAGAAGCTAAACTGGTTGGCAAAAGCGGCATCTGGTGAATAAATATTATGCATTGTGAAGAACTAGATCTACTTTCGGGAAATCCGTACACAAAATGATAAATTAACATCCAAAACAAAACTTTCGTCAATGATAGTTATTGAAAAATATGGCCACATTAATAAATAATACATTTCCTTTGCTCTCGGTAATGAAAACAATATTGCTTAACATAAAACTACTGACATTTAGTGTATGTAATAAAACAGGTACCAAGGCGACCTCGTTAGAGTGGTGCGCTTCTCGGTACAGAATTTGACTTCGAGGATACCGCATTGCGCCTACTTACTACAGTTGGACAAAAGTAGGCCCTATGTGGATGTGTCGATGTGGGTTTGCGTGTTCTGATAGCTGGACATTTACAGGACATTAACATGGCAATGCATAACATAGCAATAAAGTACTAACGTCATGCGTGGCCAGACAGGTCCTGACTGCCCATACACAGAGTAAGACACACACAGTCACTCAGATCCAACATTTATATCAACTTGCACATATAAGCCTACTGCAAAACAAACCAACATTTCGCGGAGGACGTTTTATTATCTTTGACGCACTGACAATGCACAAGGTCGTGTAATTTTTAACAAACGGCACATTAACGAATTGTCTGGCATGAGACGCACGATATCTCTCGTACGTGATGTAATTGACGTCAATAAATCATTGATCAAACCAAAGAAACTATTTGAAATTAACGGTTATTGCAACCAAAAAACAAGTCTCGTTGAAATCACTGAAAGTCCGATGAAGACCAGTGATAATATTGTCTCCGCTTTACTGTCATCTGCTGTCGTTTCAGCAGCATTTGACGATCGAAGCCAGCCCAACGGCGCCGTCTATATGGGGCAACCAGAAGCGCATTTGACGCATCCGTTGTAGCATTCAAAACTGGAGTTGACGTCACCCGCCGAGCACCAGTGGGTGTGTTTGTGGTTGTGGTGGCGAGTGGAGCACGTACAATGGCCACGAAGACGGCACCTGCACTTGAGTTTCCCCCCTGAGCATCTGCAATAACACCCACGAGAGCAGCAACAGAAGCAATTTCCGCAACTCTTCGGCCTGGAGCCAACGGCACATCGGGGCGCTAAAACATAGGTGGACATTGGTCAGCAACAAAAAACAGTGTCCTCAATGTGTGTGTGTGTGTGTGTGTGTGTGTGTGTGTGTGTGTGTGTGTGTGTGTGTGTGTGTGTGTGTGTGTGTGTGTGTGTGTGTGCGTGTGTGTGTGTGTGCGCGTGTGTGTGTGTGCGTGTGTGTGTGTGTGTGCACGTGTGTGTGTATGTGTGTGTGTGTGTGTGTGCGTGTGTGTGTGTGTGTGCGTGTGTACATGCGTTTGTGCGTGCGTGCATCCGTGCGTCCGTGCGTGTGTTTTCTTGCTTGCATGAAAACGTGCAGGCGCGGGTGCGTGCGTAGGTGAAAATACATTAATATTGTTTTTAAAAGTATTGCTGCTTCTTCTTACGTTCTCACGTTGTGATGCCTAATTATATATTAATATTTAGTCAACATTTCTACCAACTAGTGATATCAGCTGATTATATGAAACATTACTTGCTTTGATGTTGTGATTGCAGTACTGATATATTTTATTTACAAAATTATTGATAAACTATGGATTACCTCTCTTCTCGCGATCTTCATTTGCTGTAAAGAAATGCATAACTGATTGATATATCATACATTGTTTACGCAAAAAACATTTGTTTATTACTGCAAACGTACACATATACACGTGCACGTAGATGTACACTTACAAAATACGCATACGCTTACTTTGTATCTGGAATGACACTCTCCAACAGGTAAGGCAACTATACAGATCAATGCACGCATCCACACAGCATGCACAAGTGTTTTATATATGTATACATAAATGGGCACATAATGCTGAAATAGCGTCAACTAAACGCACCTTGTATATACATGTCCAAATAACAATTACACAACTGACCAGAAATTCAAAAGGTGAAAGACGTTATCTGAAATCTAGCATTCCTCTAGTTGGGAACGGAAACTAGTTTCTATGCCCTGTGTATGTGTTTTGTTGTTCTAGTCGACACTCACCGTACGTCACATCACCATCTTCCTTATTGGCTTCCTCCTGTAAATCAGAACCACTTCAGCACCAACATAACTCATTCGATAGAACATACTACTCCCAACATGTGTCAATGTTGTTACAAAGTCAATAGATCTTCGGCGTCTTCCCGAAGTGCGTATTGATATATATATATATATATATATATATATATATATATATATATATATATATATATATATATATATATATATATATATATATATATATATATATATATATATATATATATATATATATATATATATATATATATATATATATATATTATATACATATTTACATTTAATATATATATATATATATATATATATATATATATATATATATATATATATATATATATATATATATATATATATATATATATATATATATATATATATATATATATATATATATATATATATATATATATATATATATATATATATATATATCCAGAAATTCTGATTACATTACATCACTAATGTATATACTTATTGCAACAGTTGCGTAAACTGCCACAAGCGCTAAGAAGGCAAACAGCAACACGATAGTCCAACGCATTGTATTGTCAAAGCAACTCTGCAAAGATACATAGTAGGGAGGTTCAGCACGCCAAACATTGTCATTAAGAGGTTCAGAAACTTGATGAAGGCCTATACAGATTGTAGCGAAACGACCGCCAATATAACATTGTACAGATTGATTGAAAACGTGTAATACAATTTGTCTGTATCTGCTCTACTTCAATTGATATGGGGAAATGTGAGCATATGACTCCTTGCACTTCCGAGTCAACTGTTGAGAGGGCAATGAAAATGGTAATGCCAACTTCACGCCACAAAATTCATTTAAACTCTACAACTGCCGGTTTTACGAAAAGTTATGTGGACGATTGACGTCGACATAACGAAACACGAAAGCGTTGGTAACATTTGTACGTAACTACGAACTCCTATTGTTCTGAGTTACGTAATTTACGCCAAACGTCCACATAGGTTCTTACATAATGTTCACCCCTCCCGGGGAATTATGTTATTTTTTTGTGTACGCACCATCTCCATGGGTACCCAGGCACGCCAACGAAATTGTTGCACATGCAACACTGGCGGAGATATGAGGGAATATAAATACAAAGTTACAAACTAGTTCATAGAGTAGAAACAACGACAATGTCATGTTTGGATATCGCTGATATGTTGGGAAAGATGAGTGATGCTGTGTGTAGGGCAATAAGGTAATTATTTAAAGGCTCTCACAAATAAGTACATATTATATTTTCAGCTTAGATTTTGTATGGCTATCTCACCGGAATTCCGAACATTATTCCTTTTTTTAAAGCAACGCGCGATCTCAGGAGCTTTGATGTATTAATATAGGCAAAACCTACTCAACTATGAAAGGTTGAGGTACATGTCAACATTTTAACTTAATCATACTAGGTGTAGACGCGAACATACAATTTGTACAAACGGATAGAACCGCCTTTACACAGTGTGGTTATGTGTGCGTAAAAAACACGATAGTCCTCCAAAAATCAGGTGACGTAGGTCACCCCTTCTACACGTACACGTAGTGCTAGGAGAACCTTGCTATTTTTGTTGTGCGTTTATGCAACACGCGCCTCGAGTTTTATTGAGTTGCGGACTGACTAATTTTATGTAAAATAAACAAACAACTCACAACAAAAGTTGACCAATATACTCGTAGAATGACACATTTGGCGAGATGAACCCCCCTGTTACAACAACCATATGTGTTGTAACGAACATAAACATACACCATAACGTCTTAGTGTTTGTAACAAATGTTAAGTAAGTATCAATAAACTTTAACCATAAGAGAAATCTTATATAAAATATCAAAAACTTTACCTGATTCAGCCACACGACGGTCTTTGTACTTGATCGGAGTCGTGCTCTTTCGGCGTTGATTCCATGCTTTATATAGGACTGCAACGTATATGTCATGTTACAACTACGTGTTAAATGTCACGGAACGAAACGTGTCTTCTTGCAGTCAAGTATCATACGTGGTCATTGTCACCAACCGAAGCGCCTTGCTTTCTTTCCATATATCATTTTTAATGTGTGAAATGGTCATGGTCAAGGAAAGTTTTTGCGCCAAAAATACATTTGTATTGACATACAATTTCGAATGAAGAACTAGGACACAAAAATAGGTCAACCAACTGAAGAGGGAAGAAAATATCACAGCTGGAAATCTTATAGTTATTGCGATTAAATAGTACATAGTACAACCCTTGCAGCCTAATAAGGAAGGTAAAAATAGCAACATTTAGTGCATAATGCATATTCCCCGCAGTAATACATCGCCCTATCTCCCACACGAGATATGTATGTGGCGGTACTTTAGGTGGCGGTACTGTATGTGGCGGTACTGTATGTGGCGGTACTGTATGCAAAACACACACTTACACGTCCATTCAGGCACGCGAACACACAAACGCGAGCGCATAACACGCACGCACATAAAACATTCGAACGCACGTACAAACGCACGAACGCAACCACTATATATTTCAGCGGCATGGTTAATCTCGACGGTATGTGCAAATGCTAAGCTATGCGTTAATGTGAATTATTTTACAAAATATGTCGGAAGAAGGACTTTTTTTCTACGCCAGCTGCTCTGCTTTTGGGCTGCGTTCATGTTGCTGATTTACATGTCTCCACTAATACATGTGTAAAAGAAATTAGCTCAGTAAACTATGTGAGGTGTTTGTGTCCGTGTATCTAAGCGCAGTTCGTTTGCGTCAATGCGCCAGCAAGGTCAGCAGGCAACGCCTGCAGGTCGACAACAGCACGCACACATTCTGTCTCTGAAAAGTACGATACGTGGACGTGTGCTGGATGTGTACTAGATCTGTGTGGATGAGTGCTGAGTGGGCACGCAAGGCGTCCAGGTGGACAATAAAACGCACACACTCTACGTTAACTATGTAAACTACGATATGTGAACCTGCGCTTGATGAGTGTTGAATGCGTGTTGGGTGTGTGCTGATTGTGTGCTGGATGTGCGCAGCATGTTTGCTGGGTGTATGATAGATGTATGCTGGTCGTGTGCTGGATGCGTGCTGGATGTGTATTGGATGTTTACTAGACGTGTGCTGGATATGTGCTGGATGTGTGCTAAATGTGTGCCGAATGTGTGTGGAATGTGTGCTGAACGTGTGCCCGATGTGTGCTAGACGTGTGTTGGACGTGTGCTGAATGAGCACTGGATGTGTGCTGGGTGTGTGCAGGATGTGTGCAGGATGTTTGCTGGATGTGTGCTGAATGTGTGCTGGATGTGTGCTGGAAGAGTGGTGGAAGAGTGCTGGATATGTGCTAGGTGAATGTTAGATTTATGTTGTATGTGTGTTGGATTTATGCTGGATGTGTCCTGGATGTGTGCTGGATGTTTCTTGGATGTGTGCTGGGCATGTCGTGGATGTCTGCTGGGTATGTCGTGGATGTATGCTGGGTGAGGGCTGGCTGTGTCCTGGGTGTGTGCAGGGTGTGTCGTGGAAGTGTGCTGGGTGTGTGCTGGATGTGTATTGGATGTGTGATGGATGTGTATTGGATGTGTGATGGATGTGTATTGGATGTGTGATGGATATTTGCTGGATGTACGTTAGATGTGTACATCATCCCCACAACCCCTGGGACGGCAACAGAGCTACTTGAGCGGTTTTGATTTAGCGTCAGAAATATACCTTTCTTAAATATAAATGTATTTATATTTCATGAATTGATCAGTAAACAAATTACGTGCAATGTTTTCTTTCAAAATACTATTAACCTACACTACTTTATCTATACAAGACATACTTTAAACCACTGATTCATTATTTTGCAAATGGATCGGGCATTTGTTTTATGTGGTCCGTCTTCTCAGCCAGTTGTTTCTCTCCTATTATTCTATTCTCCTGGTGCCCTCCTGAACAGTCAGCCTCCAATGGCCTCGATCATCGGCGGCTGCCTCCCAGCTGTTGTTGTCGGTGTCCCATATTCGGGCGGCCATTAGACCGCGTCCCGGTGAGAAATTGACCATACTTGCGTCGTTGTTGGATATAATGGTCCATCTGGTATAGGAATGAAGTCATGTGGCGGAGAATAAAAACTACAGTAAGCGGTATAGTCGTAAGACCAATGCAATAAATTCACCGAATTCTACATTAGTTCTTGAGTTATTGAACATAATTCACCCACGTCGGCTTGTTACTTTTTCTGCCGTACATTTGTTATTTGCTACGAAGGCTCTCACCCAAGACACTCAACAATTGGTGCAGCTGCACATACAATAGGCGTGAAGAGTTTGAAGCTTGAAGCAAAACGATAAACATAACTTTTGTGCGACTGGGTCTGCGCGCATAATGTGAAACGTACATTGCTAAATTTAAAAAACCGTTTCGAACATTTCACAACAACAGTTGTCTCGATTCAATTTTTTTAATCGGTTCAACACCTGCTGCCCCGGCCAAATCAACACGTGACTCGAATTTTCTTGAGTTGCAGAGTAACATTGCACGATTGATTTATGCTACATCAAAAATACACAAATGTTCGCATAACAAAAGTAGCAATGTGCGCATTTACCCTACACACATTATTTGACAGTACGAGAAATGTTACATTTAGCAACTCAAGCAAGCACGAACGTTTATGGGTGTGCGTCGTTCTTAAAACTTAAATAGTCGTTTAAACATACTATTTGCTAGTACTAATGTAATACAAATAATATAATGTTCATACTTTTTTACACGACAGATACACACCCTTCGATAGGCACAAAATATTGTAGGGTGATTTTTTTTATTATAGAGATTTGCTGTTGTTAAAACATATCCCATAATTCAAATACTAATTCATATAATAGAACAAGACACACTTTCGCCGAAGTAACACTCATACACAACATAAACATCTGCCTAAAAGTGCAACATGTAACAAACAAAATAAAATATGAATGTCCAAAATAGAAAAGTCCCATATACTTGATGGCCACCACCATATACTTGATGGCCACCACCATATACTTGATGGCCACCACCATATACTTGATGGCCACCACCAAACGTTTGCCATTTCATGGAGTTGACACGTGGCCCTTCACTAAAGAACTGGAAAGGTCGCTCAGTGGTGTTGTTTGTGATGCACTGTGTTCAACTGGATGGTGCGTGGCACGACTCTTGGGCGACTGCCAAGGGGCGTGGACAGCGCTCATCGAAACTATGCTCTCGCTGTGTTCCATATGTTTCTTATGAAATTTATATGTATTTAACAACGTTGAATTTGTGATACATTTGTAAAACAACCTAAGTTTATTTCTTGTGCGTTCAATGTGCTTTTTATATTGTTGCAGTGAATACTTCGTTGCAGCACTTTTCGATGAACGGTTTGTTCATTTACAAGTTCGTTTGTTTACACCCAACAACGTATTCAATATGCTATGACAATTGTTGCACATAGCTTATTTTTGAACGTCCTCGTTTTAAGTGTAACTACATTGAGTGCCTTTTGTAATCATTATTGTCTTCGTTATTTCCAGTTTCTACGACTTCCACATAATTGGATTTTACTTACTTTTATGATGATTTTACTTACTCTTAAGATGATGCTCTCAATTTCGTACTTTTGGTTCCCACCTTGCGTCACCGTCTTGTTCGCTGTTTCTAAATATACCTAGTACAATATATGTCCTTGTTGGTTCCAGGGGGTGTGGAGTAAGTAACCAATACTGTATTTTTTTAAATATTTGTTTTGGGCTCTGTGGAGATTTTCATTGGTATATAAAGTCTCCCTTTATAAATGTCACTGCGGATAGATTGGTTCATTTGCCCTTACACAATACCCCTAGTTGACAGCGATACCCAAATATGTGGTGCCGTTTCGTCAACACGAGATGCAACACTAAAGAGCATTGGCAATATATATGTGCGTTTTTGCTATATACAACTTAAGTTTCTTGTTGGAGGTCAAATACACACACGCACAAATATACTCCTACTGTACTTATATGACATGATGGAATGAAGCTTAGTCGAACGGATTCGTCCGAGCACGCTAATGGCTACCATTTGACGCCTGTTGTCACCAACAGCTTTATTGTTAATTTCTTAGTAGCGTGTTGAATCTACATGTAAAGACGTCCCCTGGCAAGTGTTTCGCGTGTTTTGTCACGGATCTGGGGAGTACTGAGCAGCGCTGCCTTTGTAGTTGACTTATTGAAAGAAACCACACTGTTTTTGCGCATTCTCGTTCTTTATTTTATTGGTTCATTGCGCTTCGCGCTGGACCTGTTGTTCACGGCGTCATTCTTTATAAAGGACCGTTAGTTATGATCCAACAGGGTATTCGGTTAAAGGCCTATTCGACCACACAAGTAGCTTATTTAACTACATGTTCAGTATCATCCCGTTTATTCAGCACTGGCTGCCAAGATCATCCGCAAAACAATCGCAAATTCATGTTCTACGTCTTTCCAAAAATATAATAGTAGTATATTATATATAAAGCATAGTGATAGAGCATGCTGAATTGTGTAGCTGATGTCATGCGGGGCTTGAAGGCTTGTACATCTAGAATGTGTAATAGTGACAAAACATTATACGTTGGCTTCGGCTCCCCAGCAGTACGTCATAGTCACTGCGACTCGCTGTGTTCGGGACTTGGCCGACCGATTCGACGCAGATGATGGAGCCCCGCGTCAGGAGTGTGCTAGTGTGCGATATATCAGCTACTTAATATTACAAATATTAGGCGCTAAGCTAACTGTAGTGATGAAATGCCTATACAAATGAATAACAAACAGTGTCTCTGTGTTGACAAACTATCAACATTGTGATGTAATTTATTATGTAATGGGCTACTACATGTATGACAGAATGGCCTGGAATTAGTGTATGGAGTGTGCTGTAGAAAGTAACCGTACGGCTATCGTTGCAAAAGTTTTGCTTGCCATCGTTATGAAGCTTTGGAAATTTCGTTCACCCCACGTTAGCATAGTTAACTCAGCTGATAAAGTGAGTACAGACAGACGTGCATTTGAAAACAAATAGTCTTTGTGCATTAATTGCAGCATGGCTGTATGCTTTGTGCATTAATTGCAGCATGGCTGTATGCTTTGTGCATTAATTGCAGCATGGCTGTATGCTTTGTGCATTAATTGCAGCATGGCTGTATGCTTTGTGCATTAATTGCAGCATGGCTGTATGCTTTGTGCATTAATTGCAGCATGGCTGTATGCTTTGTGCATTAATTGCAGCACGGCTGTATGCTTTGTGCATTAATTGCAGCATGGCTGTATGCTTTGTGCATTTAGCCAGAAACTTACAGACCAGTGAGTTTAACATCAGTTGTATGTAAATTACTTGAAACATTAATTAGAGACGACATGGTGGAATTCCTCATAAAACATAAATTAATAAATACATCTCAACATGGATTCCTAAAAGCAAGGTCATGTCTAACCAATCTCTTATGTTTCTTAGAAGAAATTACAAAGTGGGTAGATCACAGCTCACCAGTGGATGTTGTCTACTTAGATTTTCAGAAAGCTTTCGATAAAGTGCCACATCAAAGATTGTTACTTAAACTAAAAGCCCATGGTATAGGCAATGATGTAATCAACTGGATAGAAAAGTGGCTTACACACAGAAGACAGAGAGTAATAGTAGATGGTAAGATTTCAAGCTGGAAATCTGTTTTTAGTGGGGTACCACAGGGATCAGTGTTAGGCCCTATACTGTTTTTAATATATATAAATGATTTGGAGGATGACATATCTAGCAAAGTACTCAAATTTGCAGATGACACAAACGTATTCAGAAAGGTTACTAATGATACAGATAAACAAAGTTTACAGGATGATCTAGAAAAATTAGTTAAATGGTCAGAAAAATGGCAAATGTTATTCAACTTTGGGAAGTGTAAATGTATACACATAGGACATGGAAATATGGACGAGGAATATAAAATGGGGGATGCTGTACTAGGTAGAACCACACAAGAAAAGGATTTAGGAGTAACATTTAATGCTGACATGAAAGTTTCAGAGCAATGTGGGATTGCTGCTTCGAAAGGAAATCAAATTCTAGGCCTAATTAGGAGAACTATCACGTATAAGGAGAAACATCTAATTGTACCCCTGTACAAAGCAATAGTTAGACCACATTTGGAATATTGTATTCAAGCATGGAGGCCATATCGTAAAAAAGACATAGATAAGCTAGAAAGAATACAACGAAGAGCAACTAAGATGATTCCAGAATTAAGAGACCTTAGTTACGAAAGTCGCTTATTACAATGTGGTTTGACAACACTAGAGACCAGGAGACTAAGAGGAGACCAAATAGAAGTGTTTAAAATAGTGAACGGTTATGAGGATGTTGATAGGAATATGTTCTTCAAACTTAAAGAAGGCAGTAGAACCAGAGGACACAAAGCAGCATTAGTTAAGGAGCAGTGTAGGTTGGACATGAGAAAGTACTCATTCTCACAGAGGGTGATAAATGAATGGAAC
>BSQZ01000029.1:512500-562500 GCA_033239005.1 Lamellibrachia satsuma
TTATAATCTTAGTAATTTGCTGTTATAAACATGCCCTCCATAATTAAATTGTTAATTATGCTATTAGAACAATCTATATTTAGAGTGAAATAACGTCCACATACGACATAAACATTAACATATGCATAGACGTGCAACATGTAACAAACAAAATAAAACATAGAAGTCCAAAATAGGAAAGTCCCACATTCTTGAGAGCCACTGTCAAAAGTGTACCATTTGATGGAACGTGGCCCTCCACTTAATAAGAAAGGTCGCTCGACGGGACTAGATCTCCATTGTAGCATAAGGCTGGTCAGTACTATTGGCAAGGAAGAACCATTGTCAATATTCATCTTGTGTACACCATGGCAAGACAAACACTGCGAAACATCTATAATGACCAATGGACACTTTATGGAAACGGTTTGTCAATGATCCGGCACCGGCCGACCAATGATGAGATGGTGAGATGATGATGATGATCATCTTCATAACGACGACGACGATAACGACGACGCGGCGATGGCGACGATGGCACTGACGATGGCGATAAGTTTGAACTGACGTCACTGCCAATGGAACAAGTCGTTCAAAACGTTGTCGAATGCCGAGTCAGGGTTATTGCAATGGGTCATGCGGTGTGGTATTTATTTTTAGTTGCATTTGGTGTTTTTATATTTCGATGACAATCCCAATGATAACATTGTCTAGAATTCATATGCAAATTAATAAATCAATATAGGAAAGCAGCCAACATGAGCGTGCGTGCGTTTTTCTATGAACGACGACAATAGTTGACCTCCACTCACAACATTTCTTTGTTATCAGGAGATTACATTTTTTTCTAAATCGCCAGGTTTCCATCGTTTAAGAACACGAACAATTTGTTTTCACAACACTTACGTGATGTTTTTATTATTTAAAACCAGAATCGACCGGAATATCGACCATGTTCGCTAAACAGCGTTGTTGGATCGGGTGTGCGTGTGGGTGCGTGTGCTTGTGCGTGTTCCTGTTCCTGACAGCAATGACACGTCCGCATACACATCTCGAGGACACATACGACACGTACGCCACGTATGTGTATATCCAGATTTTTGCTGCATCTGGGTTATTTGCCAAGATGATAATCGCTCAGGATATTCCAAATATAAACTCCCTGGTGCGACGCAGCGACGTCGACCGTTGGAAGGTTTTTTTATATGAAAACATAGATTATTTATTGCAGTGTTGTTGAAAAGAGGGGTCTACGTGGTGCAGACGGAGAATGAAAGCTACATTCTGCAGTAACCGTTCATGAATTATTAAACTTAAATCACCCACATTGGCTTGAGTGTTACTTTTTGCCATATTTGGGTTATTTGCTAAGACGGCACTCGCCCAAGATACTCCAGATATAAACTTCAGGGTGCGACGCAGCGATGTCGACCGTTGGAAGGTTTTTTTTTATACGACAACATAGACATAGGTACTCTTTCTGTCATATTTGTTATATTACCTCACAATTGTTGCTTCTTTTTGACTTTCTAATTGTAATTATAATTGCATAGAATGCCTATTTGTTAATGTTATTGTCATCGTCATTTCCATTGAGTGTATATTTTATCATTTAAACAAACATATTTGACTCTAGCTATGTGGAACATGTTGGGGCGTGGCCAAGTTGTTTTGTTCTAAATTGTCCCTTATATCCACGAAAAGCGTCAGACGCGCCGCCTAACGCTTAAGATATTACCGACTAATTTGTATTACCGACACGCCATCCAGCAGCTATTAACAACGATAAATCGACTAAATAAATATTCGATGTATTTCTTAATAATTTGTTACCCTATGTTTTTTAATAACAGCTGATAATGTTTTACGGTTTGGAACCGTTGCTGTTAAATCATGTTAAGAACGTTTCTAAATTTAATAAGTGTTTTTTCTTCTTCCCATTCGAAAATAATCGGCCCTTTTTCAGTGGCATGTTGAAAATTGTTACGTTTTGCCATAACAAATTTGGTGGAATCCCGCTCACTCGAGATGGGTTAAAATTGTTGTTTGTCTACATTTGTAACTACTATTATCGGAGTTAGAAATAACAGCCCTATGTAATCTGCTTAGCCCCCTTGTGTTTAACGTCTGTTATCAATAGTGAACTAATATCCTCTCTGCGGTAGGCAATGAACTAAAGCACCCACTTCTGTCTTCCTTCGTTAGTAAACCCGGGAATTATATTCCTAACACTGTTTCCTGGTGGTTCGCCCGTATCGTGAACTTCCTATTTGTTTGATACGCAATCATCCAAACACATTCTCTATTCTGTCAGAATCAGTATATAAACATTGTATTTTGTCCCATTTTCATTGACATCCTTACATATAAAACAATGGTAAAACGTATTCACAAAGCAAACACAATATATCACAGTTATTACGAATTAACCCGTGGCGCCTCTGGTGCGTAATGTAATACTACTAATATGATAGAGGTGCTTCCTAGCGGCGAATACTCAAACGTTTTTGTTTGTAGTAAGTTATTTGATTGACACTTCAGGTGCTGCCATCTGAGGAGCTGCCATTTCCGTTCATCATATGGTGGCATGTAGCGTACAACATAATTATTTTATAAAAAGAACGCTGACAAAATATTATATATTGTGAATCGACGGCAATCAAAGTACCAAACCGGTACCACATCATTACACTTTTATTACATAAATCGTTTGATACAAATAAACACAGTTCATTGGCTATTCGTCTCCCATTGTTTGAGATATGCATCCGCGTTAGTGGGACATGCTCGTTTCCTCAGCTTCGCTGGCACGGCGCTCACTATAACGATTAATAAGCGGGCAATTCCGAGTGTCGGTAAAATGAAGTATCCACAACAACGAAACCATGTCTACCGGTTATTGCGTCAGCAAGTAATATGTCGTTTCAACACTAACGTTTCTTCTTCATCATCATCTCTTGACCGGGACGGCCGTAGGGGTGTCATTCACACACAATCCTCGCCAGTGTCGTCTGTCCTCTGCCTTGCGTAGCAGGGTCGGCAGGTCTCGATGTGTCCATTCTTGTATGTTGTCTAGCCAGTTTTTTTCTGGCGGCCCCGTCGTCTCTTGCCCTCCAGGGTGCCTTGCAGGAGTTGTGTCGAGTGATCTAGCCAAACCAGGAGAGCTTACGTCGTTTCACATTTGTCAACAAGGGTTCTTGCTTTCCAGCAAGGGAGTCCACTTTTAGTGTCACATGTTCGTTTGTTTTGTGTTCAGTATACGAAATGATGCATTAACGCTAGATGATATTAAAAAAATACACAAACTACTAGTAAATACACAAACTACCACCACTATTACTAATAATAATAATTATAATAATAATAATACTGCAACTGCTACTGCTACTGCTACTGCTACTACTACTACTACTACTACTACTACTACTACTACTATTACTACTACTACTACTACTACTACTACTACTACTACTACTACTATTACTATTACTACTACTACTACTACTACTACTACTACTACTACTACTACTGCTACTGCTACTACTACTACTACTACTACTACTACTACTACTACTACTACTACTACTACTATTACCTCGATAGAGGGCGCATTAGGTATGTTGTAGATATATAGTAGAATAACATACTTACCAATACGATGGTACTGCAGTGCTAAAACCGATTAAAGTACGACATGGAGAGGATCGTCGATATACGTTTCCATTTGAAAACACAAGTGGAACGGTTAGAATAATATAGAACTTTAGTTATTCGGTCACACATATTAACATCACATTATGAGCCATTCAGAAGCCAACAAGTGCAACAGAGGAGATCCTCTGGAAACCCCTTGGGGCTTTTGACGAGGACCATATAGGGTATAATTACACAGAAAAATCAAAAACCCCACAAAAAAACTCTGGTTATAATTATATTAACCAAAGTAGCATATAATATATAATGATTTTTTTAGAATACAGTTGCGATTGAGTCCTTTGAGATAACAGTTTAAATACTAACATGTGATTTTTCTTCTTTTATTTAATTAGCCAAATGAGATACCATATAACACATGATTACTGATAAACTACATTGATACAATGTGTAATGCATGATTATTAATATGCTAAATACTCCTAAGTAATACAATGAACATTAATACACGAAGTATTATTAACTATTGTAAAAACTACTCTGCCACTTTGTCAACGTTAGTATGCAGGTAGATATAGAGAGGCGGTTATCATTTATTACAAGTTTATGATGCGAACGTAATTATATTTTCACAATAATAATTCTTAGAGTTTTAGTTTAAACTGGTTTAAGGGTACAAGCTGCCGTAACTGTTGAGGTAGTCCATTCCAGAATACTGGTCCTGAATAATTTCGGTTTCTAAGATTGTGGTTATGAATAGTTTTTATTCGCATGAGCATTGATGACATGCTATCTGGGAATTGTCCATTAATGGATTTATACATAAAATACGTAATTAATGTATGTAGAGATCAAATAATTGTCACAATTTAAGTTTGAGAATAGTTGGTCTGAGTGGGCGATATAGTGAGATTGTGCGATTATCTTTATAGCTTTCGTCGGTAGTATTTTTTATTTGTGCTATTTGAATTCGCCCATAACAGGATACAGTATTGCAAATGTGACAACACTAATGATTAGTATAAAGTTTTCCTTATGTACATACAGAGAAAATGCTTTAATTTGTTAAGCATTCCTACATTTCTTGCAATTTTTTGGCTAAGTTATCAATACGTCTTGATCAACTCAAGTGTTCTTCTATGTATGTTCCTATAAATGTTGTGAATTTAATAAATGTTGTGAATTTAATTTTATATTCTAAAACTAAATATTTAGTACTCCGTGTTTTCCTGCTATCATTTTTAAATAGGTCAAATTGATCTTCAAAATATGTTTTCTTACATAGTATAATTACTTGAGTAGATTTGCTTATTTTCAATAGCTTGATTACATTTAAAATGTTTGAACAGGTGATTTTTTTCCTTGCAGGATATCATTATTCCTTTAGTGAATCATTCGCTTTTGTAGGTTCCCACGTTTAATTTTTTCCACGGTAAGCGATAATTAAATATTCACATGAATGTATCGTATGAAGTGTTAGGGCTTGGAACATTGTATGCCTTTTTCCAGTTTGCGTTTTGTAATTTTGTATTTAATTTATTAATATTATTTAAATTGTTCGCACGTTTGAATACAACTTTATATTTACTTTGGTATATTTCTATCTGCATTTCTATGCCTATTTTATACAAGTTAAGTATCGGTAAGTCATCTGATATATCATTGTAAAGAATGCCAGATTTTATGGAATATTCATGAATATCCGTTATGATGTCGTCTATGAGTGTAGCCGTTTGATGTGTGGCAAACATGTTGTGAACAAAATCAGTAGTTTGATGGTTGGTGTCAGTGTTTAACAAGTAAAAATTCATGTCTTCCATTAACATGAATGTCTTTCTTTCATTTGAAATTGTTCTTAATACGTCATTGAAGTGTATGTTAACTATTCCTGCTACAGTCAGGATGTTTACACATATTTCCAATGATGATTGTATTTTTTTATTTCGACTTCTACGAATAATGATTCATAGGGACAATTATCGGAGTTTGTGTTTAGATCATATCTTTTTTAAAGTTTAATCTGTTCGCAATATGCATCCCTACACCTCTACCTATTTCATCAGTTCTAGGCTTTGACAGCAGTGTAAAATCTGTCAAATCAATCAATAAATCGTCAAGTTTATAAGGCGCCTCTCCAACAGTCGTTGCTCATGGCCCCGTACGAAATGTTCAAAATATTTTATTTTAAAATGTGTCTTTAACTGTGCTTTAAATATATCTTGTGAAAGCCCTGTTGATGTCAGGTGTTGTGGTATTCAGAGTATTAGGTCTGATTCTGAAGTATTTTTTTTTATGTATTTCGATCTTTCTTCCATTAGAGATGGACATACAAGTACATAATGATATTCGTCACCTTGGTCCCCAGTGTTGCATAAGTCACATAGCCTCTGGGCATTTCCAGGGAGATAACGACCAACAGAAATAGGTAATTTGTGATTTCCACAGCGAAATATGCATAAATTAAATCTGTCAGTTGGGCTCAAATATGTTAAATACTTCTCGAAACCTACTTCATTTTTGAATATTCTGTAATTTGAACATAGCCTATTTGCATGAATTTCACTGTGCCATGTTTGTATGTTAATATCTTTCATCTTGAGTTCCAAGTTATGCTTCAACCATTTTATATTTACTATACTATGGTCATGCCACATGTTAGTTAGTCCACATCCATCAATGATACTCTTAATTTTTATAATCCATTTTGATTTAAAATCACCTGTGTCATGGAGACTTTTCATAAGCTTGAACATAACATTAGATAGCTTGCTTTGTTTGCCGTCAATTATATGTATCCAAAAGTTTATCATTCTCTTTTCTATAACTGCTGTCACATTTTGTCTGCCAACTTCTCCATATACCATACACTTTGCTGTGCTCCTTTTCAGTTTTAATAGACTTTTCAAGAATTTTCTATGGAATCTCTCAATCTGGTCTAAATTTTGAAAACCCCATATTTCACAACCGTATAGTAAAATTGGCATTATAAGCTGGTCAAACAGCTCACACTGTATGTCTATAGGTAAATCTAGCTTCCTCGCTTTAGTTGTGAGGTTGAACATTGCACGCCTAGCTTGATTAACTTTTTCGTTATGGCTTTGTTAAACAGTCCATTATAGTTTAGATTGGTTCCCAAATATATGTAACTATCAGTTACCTCTAGTTTATTTCGCCCAAACAAGAAGTCTGGGTGTGATCTGACCTTTCCACGTGAGAAAATAATTACCTTCGTTTTACTGGTATTAACAGTTAGGTGCCATGTTTGGCAATAATCACATGCAGCATTTAAGGCAGACTGCAAATCTTCAGGTGTTTCTGCCATAACAATAGTATCATCAGCATAGAGTAAAACATACATTTTCAAGAAAACTTCTACATCATCATCACAAACGTTGTTATGAATTTCACCAGTCAGCATGTCAAGTCCCTTGTAATTACGGCTAACTGAATGTTCAAAATCATTAAGGTAAATAGCAAATAACAAAGGAGACAAGTTTTCTCCTTGCCGCACACCAACTTCACATAAAAAGAAATCTGACTGGGCCTGGCCCTGTTTTACACATGACTTAGCATTTTCATACATGTTGTATATAACCTTCAACACATTGCCATTAATACCACAAGCAATTAGCTTGGACCACAGTGAGGATCTGTCTACTAGATCAAATGCTTTTTTATAATCGATGAAGGCACAATAAAGCCTTTTGCGGCGAGTCAAATAAAATTCAACCAATGAGTGTAAAGCAAATATATGATCAAGGGTAGAATACCCCTCTCTGAACCCTGCCTGTTCTTCACCTATGATACTTGCTTCATCTAGATATGTCGTCAGTCTCGTATTAATGGAGGCTGTAAACAACTTGCCTATGCAGCTTAATAATGTAATGCCACGATAGTTGTCTGGGTCATCTATTGACCCCTTCTTTTTGTAAATGGGCTTAATGATCCCAATGTACCAGTCAGTTGGCACAATGCCAGATAATAGAACTAGATTAAACATTTTAACAATAAGTACAATTAGTTCTGTGGGGCTGTTTTTCAAGTACTCATTTATAACATTATCAATACCACATGCCTTTTTGTTTTTAAGTTTTTTAATTAAAGTTACTACTTCATCTTGTGTGAATGGTCTATTTATGTGTTCATTGATTGACTGCATAATCTTTCCTGTATCAAAAGGTATCTCACTATCCACTGTGGCTGTTTCACTTTCAGGTTTTTCACCAAGTTTTTCAAAGTGGCTCCTAAATGTATCCAGTGAAATATGTCCACATTTTTCTTTGCTGTTACTTGCTTTATTAAGTATGTCCCAGTATTCTGCAGGCTTACTATGTTTTAGATTTCGCAAGTTTTGGTGCAATTGTTTATAGTAACATTTTGATGTTTTTTTGATAAAGCGTTTATAGCCACTGGCCATTTCTCTTAGCTCTACTTTTGCTTCATCACTTTTAATTTTCTTTAGTCTACCTTTGGCTCTCAAATATTCTGTTCTCTTTGTTCGGCATTCTTTATTAAACCAGGGTTTGTTATTTACATGGTTAGTCTTTGTTGTTTTATTAAGATGTGTTACATATGTTGGTTCTTTGCAAATACCAGTATTCTTTGCAGTAGTTAAATATATGTCACATATATCTTTCACCAGACCATCCATTTCCCTCTGTGATATGGAATTTAGTTCAACACTTTCTAGTTTGGCTTCTAAATTAGCAATGTCCTGTTCATTGAAATTAGTTTTGTATTCTCCAGCTTTTTCTGGCTTCCATCTTGTGTTGACTGGCTTATAATATTCGTTGGTGTTAACCATGACATTTACTACATTATCAGCAACTGGGCAATTCTGGGGTTTTCCATCAAATTTTAGTGTCACCCATATGGGAGTATGCACATCAGACAAGCATTTATCAAAGGTATCAATTTGAAAATTTATTAGTTTTGAAAGAAGGGAAGTGGATGCTATAGCATAGTCAACTACACTTTTACCCGAAGCATTTTGACAGGTGAAGTCACCCACACCCTGATCATTACCAAACCTTCCATTGATTATTTTCATATCCAAACCTTTACACAATTCAATGAGTTTATAGCCATTGTCGTTTACTACTTTGTCTAGGTTGTGTCTTTCTGTTGTGATCCCTAGGCATTCCAGTTTGTGTTTTGATTCAAAAATATCATTTTTAGCTAATTCAATGCCACATGTATTTGCTACAACATCATCAATAGAAATGAAGTCTTCTATAATTCCTGTCCTAGAGTTGAAGTCACCTATCAAAAGTATTGGTACATCATACATACAATTCATGGCAACAACATCATTGGCAACATTATCATAAATTTCATTGTGACAGTGGATAGAGCCTTCATGCGGTAGGTACACTGCACCTAGAATAAACTCATGACCAAAGGCTTCTTTGTCTACTTTGAGCCACAGTACACTTTCAGAGCATGTTTCCTGGACTGTGTGTATATATTTACTGTACTTCTTCTTTACTAGTACACATATTCCGTGGATCCCTCCATATTTATGTTTCTTACATTTTCTTTCCATTGCAATTGGTGTGAAATTTTGAAAATGGTCAGCTTCAATGGCATCAGTTTTAGTTTCACTAAGACAAACAAAGTCAAACTCCTGTATATATTGGTCCAATATTCCCAGTTGTGTTTTGCTGCGTAAGCCACACACATTTAATCCCATGATTTTAACTTCAGTGTCACCTTGAATTGTTACTGAGGGGTCGTGTATGTCCTACAGGTCCATGAAGAAGCCCAGCTCCTTCACTTTGGCCTCGGACCACCCCACTGAGAGGAGGTCTTCTGGTGACTCAATTGTCTTCTTAACTTCCCGTCCATTCTCGGTCCGGGTGCAGAAGACTCTACCATCAATAGTCCAGACATTCTTGATGTGTTCGTCTGCCTTGAGCTCTCGCACAAGCTTGGCTCTCAATGGAGTGAGATCGTCCTCTATGAAGACCCACCTTTTTCCTTCCTTCTCTCTTAGCTTGCGTTTGTTCCGCATCACTTGCGATTTCATGTCTCTGCGTACAAATTTCGCAATTATAGGCTTTGGTCGGTTGACAGCCTTTGTCCTTGGTCCACGTCCAGCCGGCAACCTGTGACTCACACTGATGTCCTCAGGCTTCACAGTGACACCCATGTCTGCTGCCAAGTCGATGACAAGTCGGTTTGTTTCCTCCCCCTCGGACTCAGGTATTCCGTAGATGCGGACACTCTCCCTCCTGCTGTACTGCTCCAGGCGATACAAGTCGAACCTCTGGAGCTGAACTTGTTGTTTCACTTTCCCCAGTGAATTCCTCACCTCTGTCGTCTGGCTGTCTGCTGTTGCCTTCACCTCGGCGACAATCTGCTTCGTCGACGCACTGACAGCTGCCGTCACCACGCTGGCTATCATCGGTTGGATAGCCGCCACAACTTGGCAGATGATCTCGCCGATCGTCGACGCATCCATCTTGCCGTTGCTGCCCGTCGACCGAGTCTGCACAGGCTTCACTGACGAAACTCCCTTTTTCACCGTCGACGTCGTTTCTGCGATAGCCGTCTGTACTGCTTCGGCGATCGCTTTCTCAAACACGTTGTCAGCGTTTACTTCATCACTCACTGTGTTGTCGACATTCTGTGGCAGAGCGCTGAATCTGTTTCCAAATGCCTGTGTCATGTTCGTATCGAGTGGGGGATGACCATAATATCGCCCACCCTGGCCTCGTGTAAATAACTCGTCGTATTTATCACACTATTTTGTCGTTCGCGGTTCGTTGATTCGTACTATTTCTTCGTAATCACTTTACTGTTACAATGCACAGTTACCCACAGTTACCTTACTTTGTGTGACTCTTCGAAGATACTTGTAACTTTTGATTTTCAATAAATGATTACAACTTTTGCGAAAATACGTGTTAGCTGGTGGTTGGTCGGTCCTCTGTCAGGTGAACGCCCATTGAGTGTTCTGTGTACGAATGTATCTTGAATTAAATTCGCACTGCTGTCGGCAGCCAGTGCAGCTCTCTTGTTAGCGGTGTCTCGCTGCAGAACTTCGTGGTACAAACCACGAGGCGGGCCGCCCAATTCTATACTTTCTGGAATCATTGGATTTGTTTGAATGGGAGTCGGTACAGCAGCGCATTGCTAACGTCGAGTCTGCTTATCGCAAATGCATGCACAATTTGCTCTGTTGCACTAGGGGTTACGTAGCGCCTAATCCTTGCAATATTGCGGAGATGGTGGATAGCAGATTTGCAAACCGCCGTAATATACAACTCAACTGTCATGGTCTCGTTGAACTGTACACCAAAATTCCGCACACTATGAGACACCGTGATTAAACTATCGTTGATGTGTACTACATGTAGCTTGATTTTCTTCAGCTGCTGCGCAGAGCCGAAGATAATCAAAGTTAAAAATTAGCGATTTTAAACAACATTCAATTCAATAATGTGGAGAAGGTACTGCCTGTTTTACAATCATGTTTACATTGTATGTTAAACAGCTCAGTGTCAGTGTAATAATTACGCGCCTTAGACAGTCTTGTAAGTTTGCTAGGTGATTGACTTCACAATGCACATTGATATCTTCTAAAATAGTGTCTATGTTAAAACATAGGCCATTTTCATTGGCATTAGCCATGTCTAAATGTAAGGTAATTGTGTTTTAACTATGGGCTAGAACCACTGAGTCGGTCCCTGTATCGTCGATATAGTTCTCTTACGTTTTCCACGTCTCTCTCGCTTTCTGGACAGTTTCTTTTCGACCGCTGGATAGTAGTTACAATTGAATTTAGAAAGTCGAGCAAACGAGTATATAATTTACTAAAGTGTTCTACTTGCCATTAAAAGAGGGAATGGTTCATTTTGAATGGAAGGAAGCAAACAGTATATATGTTAATATTGCATACAAGCTTTGAAGCCGTGTGGCAAGAAGGACATAGACAGATTAGAAAGAACACAAGGTAAAATAACTAAGTTAATCCCACACCTGAGATACCGCAGTAATGATACACGCCTAGATGAATGTGATTAACCAACATTAGATATGATAAAGTCAGGAGGAGATAAAGTAGATATCTACATATATTGATTGGCTATGAAAACATTGATGCGAATATTTTTCGCACGTAGTATTAGTACAACTTAAGTGCAAGAAGTAGTGTTACTGACGGAACACTGTAGAATGGATATCAGGCAGTTTTAATTTTCACACAGAAAGACAAACGAATAGAGCAAATGATCTACTGATTGTGTAAAGCAGTGTGGATACGCATAAAAACAAATTAACACATATAATATTAACACTAATAAAATTATAATGACAACATAGACAAATACTTGGTGGACTTTCGATAATTCCTTGTCCACTTGCCATGCGGATTTGTCGATTCTAATTTATCATTACGACTCAAATAAGCCCTTTCTGATTTCGGGAAAAATGCGAACGTTATGTATAAACAGCTGGCTGCGATCGATGTGGAGTTTTTCTTGGGAGTATCTTGGGCGAGTGCGAGCTAGACAAACGACACGGGTACGGTAAAAAAAAGTAACTTGCCGACGTGCGTGAATTGTGTACAATAATGTATGAACAAAATGTAGAATTAGGTCAATGTGTTGCACAGTAGTTAATACTTACACCGACTGTATTGTTTTACCTAGTATTTAGTCTTTTTATGTATACTGTAAATGCAACACGTGTTTATATGGTCTTAACACATTAATTCGTACATTCGATAGCGCACCCATCCTCTTTGTCACTGAATTCCTGTGAATCGAAGAAATTGCACTATCTATTTTGAACGACTTGTCTCATATTCCTTAAAAGCGGAATGTCTCAAATAATTGACACTGATGAAAGTGAGAATGTATAAGACTCGTGTTGGTCGAATAGCCTTACACTATTTATATGTGTTACATTTGTCGTCTTAAGTTCATCGCAACCCAACGTTGAATCATGCCTAGCTGGCCCTCGCCCAAGATATTTCCAAGATAAACTCCACATCGACCGCGGCCAGAATGTTATACATAATTATATTTTGCATAGATCAATTTGTTCCCGAAATGAGTGAGTCCTAAGGATAAACAAGAACCGAAAAACCCACATAGCACGTCGACAAGGAATTATGGAGAGTCCAACAATTATTTGTCTATGTGGACCTTATAATATATATGTAGTAGTAGTAGTAGTAGTAGTATTACTGGTAGTAGTAGTAGTAGTAATAGTAGTAGTAGTAGTAGTAGTAGTAGTAGTAGTAGTAGTAGTAATAATAATAATAGTAGAAGTAGTAGTAGTAGTAGTAGTAGTAGTAGTAGAAATAGTAGTAGTAGTAGTAGTAGTAGTAGTAGTAGTAATAATAGTAGCAGTAGTAGCAGCAGTAGTAGTAGTTGTACTAGTAATAGTAGTAGCAGCAGTAGTAGTAGTAGTAGTACTACTACTACTAGTAGTAGTAGTAGTAGTACTACTACTACTAGTAGTAGTAGTAGCAGCAGCAGCACCAGCAGCAGCAGCAACAGTATTATTATTATTATTAGTAGTAGTAGTAATATAATAATAATAATACTATGAATATCTATATAGCGTCCTTTTCAGCCTAAGCTGCTCAAATGCGCTTTCCAGGTTCATTAAAACAAGTTATACATACTAAAAAGGTAAAAGAAAACTACAGTATTTATAAAATATGCAAACTTAAAACTGGTTGTCTAAGATATGCAATTTACAATAATTAAATTAAATTATCTCTAAAATAAACACACACGCAAGTAGTAGATATAGGTTTCTGACAAAGCAATTCCGGTGTCCATATGTCTGAACGACTTCAGAGCGCCCCCTGACGGTTGTAGGAATACCACAAACCATACGCAGCGCCCCCTAGCGACTGTAGGAGGTGTGCAGTCGGAGCACAAGCGGTGGTTACTAAAAATAGACATTGGGAAAAACCCACATATCGCTGACGTGGCGTTTAATTTTTATTTTTATTTTTATTTTAAATTCAATGAAAACCTAGGGAAAACTCCACATATCGCTGACGTGGCGGTTATTGAGTACGGTATCAAAGAATAAGAGAGCTAATCAATCAGGGTTCAGTACGTTAGCGGTGAATGGTGTAAAGAGCTGTGATTCGTCGGTTATAGTTTCATAAAAGTTATGCGTGTGAGTTTCATAAAAATCGTGGATGATTAATGAGGTAAGGAGGATGAATGGCTCGTGTGTCCATCTGGTGGGAGATGGGTAGATGCTCGCAGGGCATACCGTTGACGTTGCGGTTAGGGTATATGCTCCCGTTTCGTGGAATGCAGCGGGCTACATACCATGTTAGGAATGCGGTCGTGTTGTATTCCGTAATATGACACCGCTCTGCCGCGTTCCCGAAAGGACGAATTAAGGCGATACTAACAGCTGACTAGTGGATTTTGGTACTCGGGAAATGCGCGTTTTAAATAACCTGGCTATATGTAGTCATATTAGCGCTGTAGTTAAAGCGCTGGTTCGCCCACTGGATGTATGCAAGTCTGAACACGTTGAAAGATAAGCCCGTCATTTGCACAATGCTATGAAGTAATTTATTCGATGCCAGCTATGATGAAAATCGGGTTTCATTATTGTTATTTTTGTCGTTTCTCTAAGAATAGTAGACCACGTGACATCCTGTCTGCATAAATAATAAAAACAGCTGTGTATGCATCAACGAGTTGACCTGTATGCGTACATCTAACATATTTAGGGTATTGGTTATCGTATGAATCATACATAGCACGAGTAATGAGAAAGAGTACCGATTTGTCTAAGAAAATACCGCTTTTATATGTATTATGTCACCCTTAGTTACGTATGTAATGCTTTTAAGCTAAGTGTTTACCACATTTATCTGCCTGTTAACATGTTAAGTAAATGTCACTTTTATTTGTATCTTACCACAGTTTAGCTACGTAATTGCCACGCTTGTCTGTGTGCTAACGCTTTTAGCATATTAAGTATCACTTTTAATTGTATGTTAACGCTATTTAGCTAAGTATATACCACATTCTATGTTAAGTTTGTTTTCGCAAAGTAAATATCACTTTTAGTTGTACGTTAACGCTTTTAAGCTAAGTAAGTACCAAATACAGCTACATGTTAATGAGTTTAGCTAAGTAAATACCGCATTTAGCTGTAGGTTAACGCTTTTAAGCTAAGAAATTACCACATTTAGCTGTATGTTAGCGATTTTACGCTAATTATTTACCATATTTACCTGCATGTTAACGGTTTTAAGCTAAGCAAATACAACTTTTAGCTAAGTAATTAGCATTTTTAGCTAAGTAAGTACCATATTTAGTTGCAAGTTAACGCTTTTAAGTTAAGTAATTACCACATATGTTAAAACTGTTTAGCTAATAAATGACCACATTTAGCTGTATGTTAGCGCTTTTTACCTAAATAATTACCACATTTAGTTGTATGTTAACGCTTTTAAGCTAAGTAATTACCGCATTTAGCTGCGTGTTAACGTTTTTTAGCTAAGAAATTGCCATATTTAGCTGTATGTTACTGCTGTTTAACTAAGGAATTACCACATTTAGCTGTATGGTAACGCTTTTTAACTAAGTATTTATCGCATTTAGTTGCATGTTAACGCATTGAAACTAAGTATTTACCACATTCACCTGTATGCTAAGGTACTCAGGAAATGCGCGTGATAAATAACACGGTTTTCTGTAGTGATATTAGCATTGTTGTTAAAGTGTTGGTTTGCGCACTGGACGTATGCAAGTCTGAACAAGTTTAACGATAAGCCGGTCATTTGCACTTAAATCTATCTAAGCTAGGTTCTGTGAAGAAAAGAACAAACTCTGCGTATGATTATAATATATTTGTTATAACTAACCAAACAATGCAAGAAGTACAAAACAATTAATTATGAACATAATCGTCAGAATATAGTAATATAAACAAAATCATTACAAGTATTACATAATATGATTATGAATTATTATTGTAATACCACGCCTATCGGGGCGCGCTATAGCAGAGAGCTATTTTGAAACACTGGGCGAGGTAAGTACATCAGTATAGACGAACGAGTGGACCGTGGACTTTGGACTCCGGTTGCCTTAGCAACGAACGGGGTGCGGCTAGCGCTGTTACGATCGATGTAACAACCTGCATCGTTGTAAGAACTGCATCTATAGTTTATGTTTGTTTCGGTACACTTGCATTGTATGACTAATCTTAGTTAATTGTGGTACACTTTAATTTGCTAACTGTATATACGAGCGTCATAACATCATGGCGTTAGCCCTGTGTCTGTAATTTTTTTAACTGTATGACATTTCTCTACCATTTTCTAAACCATGTGTCATTTTTGCTGTACCATTTTTATTGAATGTATAAAAGATTGCCGCACCGGGTATCTGGTCATATGATACCCTTTTATGGTGGCGTATCGAAATTAAACCGTTCACCTTGTATCTTATCAACTAGAAGTATAAAAGCAGTCACCCAAACAATAAATGTTGACAAGTCTGGAATTTAACCGACATACTGTTAAAACTGACAGAATTTTAAATTTTCTTACAAAGTTATGGCATGTTTGGTTAAAAATAATCAAGCAGTTATGTGAATATTTGTTGGAAAATAAAATCGTTCTTAGGTTTCCTGCGGGATTGAAGTAATGATGCTATGACAGCAAATGTTTAACATCGCTAACCTACAATATAAACATATGAAAGGTTTTTTCGTAGATATTTTTTCTACTGTACACTTTGAGCAATCTAAACAAAAATCTCAACAACACTATTGTTAAATTATCCTGTGTGTGTGTGTGGGTGTGTGTGTGTGTGTGTGTGTGTGTGTGTGTGTGTGTGTGTGTGTGTGTGTGTGTGTGTGTGTGTGTGTGTGTGTGTGTGTGTGTGTGTGTGTGTGTGTGTGTGTGTGTGTGTGTGTGTGTGTGTGTGTGTGTGTGTGTGTGTGTGTGTGTGTGTGTGTGTGTGTGTGTGTGTGTGTGTGTGTGTGTGTGTGTGTGTGTGTGTGTGTGTGTGTGTGTGTGTGTGTGTGTGTGTGTGTGTGTGTGTGTGTGTGTGTGTGTGTGTGTGTGTGTGTGTGTGTGTGTGTGTGTGTGTGTGCGTATTGCATATGTTGTGTATTATATTCTACTTCCAAAGTGGCCTGGTATCGCATATTGTTTCTGTATATTTCATACACAAACATCCGTGAACTTGGGATCCATGTATAATATAAATATAGCAGGGTATATCAGCTTCATCCAGTTCATATCATATTTATTTTAATTGTATTATCATATAAATACATAACCATATATTTTTTTATATTCCAATACCCTCAACTGAAAACTGGCGAAATGCTTTAATAACATAAAAAAATGGATGGTGAAAAAAACTACATGCATATTAGAGTCTTCTAAATAGGCCACCCATGTGACCAAGATAAACTGGTCTGATTACAGAGGCTGGTGAGATATACAAATGAGTAGATCTGACAAAAACACGGGGTTTAAGGGGTGGCTGTTTCCAACGGGTGCTTTTTTGTAACTGGTTCTACTGTATCTATGGAATCAACCTTTTAGCTACTACACACACCATTCTTGACACCTAAATATTAGTTTATCACATGTTGTATTTGTATTTTTGCATGCTCTTCGTTGATTGCATTAAATATACACATACTTATCAGACAATGAAATATGTTTTGCTAGATTTGGACCACCATTTGTACCAACAACAAAAAATTAAATCCAATTCCAGGTACCTTTAACATTGTTTTTCTGTAGTGCTGTTTTAGTGGGTCTTAATATAATTGTTAATTTGCTTTTGTAAGTTTTGTACATATGCGCAGATTCAGAATATATAGATATAACAAATGCTGTATGCAGCCTCTTTTTCTTGACCCCAGCACGTTTTAAACCTTTGGTGAACCAAGTTGTCTTGTTAGTGCTACGATACTCTAGGATGTGTTCTCAGGCTAGTGACTGGAATAGTTACTGCAGGCCTTTTTAGACACCTGGGTAACACGACTGTGAACTATCCTGTAATACATACTGTTAAGCGAGGACTTAATTCAGAGTTAATTGCGAATTTGTCAAAGAGATTAAATTAGGCTGTAATTTTCTTGACTGGGTGTATGAAAGAAAAAATAAAAAAGAATGCGCAACGACTGCAATGACATCAGCAACTATTTTAGTATTCGTGTTTCATTGGTAGTCTCGTGAATGGAAACATTGTTGCATGCTTTTAAAATGTGTATACTCCCGCCGGTAGACACACACGATGAGACAATTGGTATTTTCTTTAACTGCGAGACATTTCGCAGTCATTTTCTTTAACTGCGTGACCTGTTATTTTCTTTTGTTGTGACATTTTTGTGTATTTTTATTTAACTGCGTGACATTTTACCAATCTTAGCTAATTCGGTTTGTCACACATGTAACGCTGTTTTATAAGTGTGTAACACATTCACTATGTAGTAACGCGTTTAGCTATTCTTCCAATGGCATACACAGCGCTGTCTCCACAGCATGTACCATCCGTTGACCTTTTTTCCATTACTGGTCACCACTTCCACCATTTACCTCCGTCTGACTGTCCCTAAGAGCAACTCCATACATTGCCCCTACATTCATATGTGTCCGTAATTTGGTTAGTTAATGACATTTGATACATTGTTACTAAGTACATGATAGCTGGTATAGAAAAAACGTCACTGCTCATTAATTTCAAAAGATCCAGTTTGCACAAGGGTTACTCCTGGAGCGAGATAAAAACGCCGGACGAGAGTGCAGTCGTCAAGAAATCGCTTACGTAATGGGAAGTAAAAATCTAGCTGTAGGAAAAGCACATGCCTTGCAGTAGACACGGTTCCCCATGACGCAATAGCTGTCACTGTCTGGTGCAGGCTCCAACGTCCGTTTCGCTAGGAAGGGGTCAGGGTTAGGGTATGGTTAGAACTCGAGGGTAGCGATAGGAGGTGTTGGGTTAGGGTAGGGTTAGGTTTAGGGGGTAGCGAAACGGATACGAGGGCGCCACCCTAAACGCTCCATTATATTTCGAAAAGTTTGTGTTTTGACTTCAAATCATATGATATTTGACCTAATTAATGTTGCCATTTGACCTAGTTCATTTGACATAATAATAATAATAATATAATTATAATAACTTTATTGTAAAAAAAAATGGAAATACGTCTTACACTGAGGAGATAGCATAAAAACATACTTGAAATCACATTCAACCATGCAGTAAGTACAGTAATAAAATCAAGCATGTAGACAGAGTAGATAATGAGTAATACCAAGTGTTATATACATTATAATCATTTGCCTTAATTAAGTTGAGATTTGACCTAATTAAGTTGACCGTGTATTTTACGGGAAGAACAGCTAAACGCGTTGCATAGTGAATGTGTTACATCCTTGGCAAACAGCTTTACATATGTGACAAAAACGCATACGTTGTTAAAAAAAAGACACAAAAAATGTCACACAGTTAAAGGAAAAGGTTGTTTTGCTAAATCGTTATTTAGCCACTTCTTGCAGTCAGACGTATGTGAAGATTGGGGGTGGAGGGCATTGATGGATGAAGAGTCAACGAACGGATGTGGATGGAGATGCAGGTGGCCAGTAATGGATGAATATTATTGCAGAGGTAGACGAACGGCGGTCAATGTAGGGGGTAGTGGGAGGGGATGAATGAAAGGAGAGATGGGCGGTAAATAAAATGTTTGAAGATACTACGAAGGGCAATTGTGGATGGGGTGAACTGACCAGTAATGAAAGAATATTCTGGTGCATGGGGTGACTGTATACGAAGATGGTAGTGGACGGAAATGAAGATAGCGAACAGACAGGCGGACATACGTAGCTAAACGCGTTACTACGTAGCTGAATGCATTGCATACTTGGTAAAAAGCGTTACATACGCAGTTAATATTGGCCTGTAATGGTTAGTGAGGTGACAATGAACACTGTAAGTGTCAGGTAGGTGACTTGTGCGCTCCCACTCGTCTTGTCTTTTTTGACATTGGTCAGTCGCTGGACTTTGAATTCTTTGACTTGTGCGCTCTCTCTCAAGAGGTTGGGGTTAGGCTTTTTCCATACCGCCGCCGCCACGGAGCACGCGCGCGTGTTCCGTGGCGGCGGCGGTACGGAAAAAGCCTAACCCCAACCTCTTGTCGGTTGAATAACCCTAGATAGACTGCATCGAGACAGTGCTGTTTGAACAATCCTACCAGCTTTTTAGCGGCGACGGTACGGAAAAAGGTGTAACCCCAACCTCTTGTCGGTTGAATAACCCTAGATAGCCTGCAAGAAGGTGTAACCAATATCAAAAAAGACAAGACGAGTGGAAGCGCACAAGCCAAAGTCCATCAATAACGACTGATCAATGTCAAAAAAGATAAAACGAGTGGCAGCACACAAGCCAAAGTCCACTAATAGTGACTGACCAATGTCAAAAAAAAAATAAAACGAGAGGGAGCGCACAAGTCAAAGAATTCGAAGTCCAGCGACTGACCAATGTCAAAAAAGACAAGACGAGTGGGAGCGCACAAGTCACCTACCTGACACTTACAGTGTTCATTGTCACCTCACTAACCATTACAGGCCAATATTAACTGCGTATGTAACGCTTTTTACCAAGTATGCAATGCATTCAGCTATGTAGTAACGCGTTTAGCTACGTATGTCCGCCTGTCTGTTCGCTATCTTCATTTCCGTCCACTACCATCTTCGTATACAGTCCTGTATAGTCACCCCATGCACCAGAATATTCTTTCATTACTGGTCAGTTCACCCCATCCACAATTGCCCTTCGTAGTATCTTCAAACATTTTATTTACCGCCCATCTCTCCTTTCATTCATCCCCTCCCACTACCCCCTACATTGACCGCCGTTCGTCTACCTCTGCAAGAATATTCATCCATTACTGGCCACCTGCATCTCCATCCACATCCGTTCGTTGACTCTTCATCCATCAATGCCCTCCACCCCCAATCTTCACATACGTCTGACTGCAAGAAGTGGCGAAATAACGATTTAGCAAAACAACCTTTTCCTTTAACTGTGTGACATTTTTTGTGTCTTTTTTTAACTACGTATGCGTTTTTGTCACATATGTAAAGCTGTTTGCCAAGGATGTAACACATTCACTATGCAACGCGTATAGCTGTTCTTCCCGTAAAATACACGGTCAACTTAATTAGGTCAAATCTCAACTTAATTAAGGCAAATGATTATAATGTATATAACACTTGGTATTACTCATTATCTACTCTGTCTACATACTTGATTTTATTACTGTACATACTGCATGGTTGAATGTGATTTCAAGTATGTTTTTATGCTATCTCCTCAGTGTAAGACGTATTTCCATTTTTTTTTACAATAAAGTTATTATAATTATATTATTATTATTATTATGTCAAATGAACTAGGTCAAATGGCAACATTAATTAGGTCAAATATCATATGATTTGAAGTCAAAACACAAACGTTTCGAAATATAATGGAGCGTTTAGGGTGGCGCCCTCGTATCCGTTTCGCTACCCCCTAAACCTAACCATACCCTAACCCAACCCCTCCTATCGCTACCCTCGAGTTCTAACCATACCCTAACCCTGACCCCTTCCTAGCGAAACGGACGTTGGAGTCTGCACCAGACACTGACAGCTATTGCGTCATGGGGAACCGTGTCTACTGCAAGGCATGTGCTTTTTCTGCAGCTAGATTTTTACTTCCCATTACGTAAGCGATTTCTTGACGACTGCACTCTCGTCCGGCGTTTTTATCTCGCTCCAGGAGTAACCCTTGTGCAAACTGGATCTTTTGAAATTAATGAGCAGTGACGTTTTTTCTATACCAGCTATCATGTACTTAGTAACACTGTATCAAATGTCATTAACTAACCAAATTACGGACACATATGAATGTAGGGGCAATGTATGGAGTTGCTCTTAGGGACAGTCAGACGGAGGTAAATGGTGGAAGTGGTGACCAGTAATGGAAAAAAGGTCAACGGATGGTACATGCTGTGGAGACAGCGCTGTGTATGCCATTGGAAGAATAGCTAAACGCGTTACTACATAGTGAATGTGTTACACACTTATAAAACAGCGTTACATGTGTGACAAACCGAATTAGCTAAGATTGGTAAAATGTCACGCAGTTAAATAAAAATACACAAAAATGTCACAACAAAAGAAAATAACAGGTCACGCAGTTAAAGAAAATGACTGCGAAATGTCTCGCAGTTAAAGAAAATACCAATTGTCTCATCGTGTGTGTCTACCGGCGGGAGTATACACATTTTAAAAGCATGCAACAATGTTTCCATTCACGAGACTACCAATGAAACACGAATACTAAAATAGTTGCTGATGTCATTGCAGTCGTTGCGCATTCTTTTTTATTTTTTCTTTCATACACCCAGTCAAGAAAATTACAGCCTAATTTAATCTCTTTGACAAATTCGCAATTAACTCTGAATTAAGTGCTCGCTTAACAGTATGTATTACAGGATAGTTCACAGTCGTGTTACCCAGGTGTCTAAAAAGGCCTGCAGTAACTATTCCAGTCACTAGCCTGAGAACACATCCTAGAGTATCGTAGCACTAACAAGACAACTTGGTTCACCAAAGGTTTAAAACGTGCTGGGGTCAAGAAAAAGAGGCTGTATACAGCATTTGTTATATCTATATATTCTGAATCTGCGCATATGTACAAAACTTACAAAAGCAAATTAACAATTATATTAAGACCCACTAAAACAGCACTACAGAAAAACAATGTTAAAGGTACCTGGAATTGGATTAAATTTTTTTTTTTTGGTACAAATGGTGGCCCAAATCTAGCAAAACATATTTCATTGTCTGATAAGTATGTGTATATTTAATGCAATCAACGAAGAGCATGCAAAAATACAAATACAACATGTGATAAACTAATATTTAGGTTTCAAGAATGGTGTGTGTAGTAGCTAAAAGGTTGATTCCATAGATACAGTAGAACCAGTTACAAAAAAGCACCCGTTGGAAACAGCCACCCCTTAAACCCCGTGTTTTTGTCAGATCTACACATTTGTACATCTCACCAGCCTCTGTAATCAGACCAGTTTATCTTGGTCACATGGGTGGCCTATTTAGAAGACTCTAATATGTATGTAGTTTTTTTCACCATCCATTTTTTTATGTTATTAAAGCATTTCGCCAGTTTTCAGTTGAGGGTATTGGAATATAAAAAAATATATGGTTATGTATTTATATGATAATACAATTAAAATAAATATGATATGAACTGGATGAAGCTGATATACCCTGCTATATTTATATTATACATGGATCCCAAGTTCACGGATGTTTGTGTATGAAATATACAGAAACAATATGCGATACCAGGCCACTTTGGAAGTAGAATATAATACACAACATATGCAATACGCACACACACACACACACACACACACACACACACACACACACACACACACACACACACACACACACACACACACACACACACACCCAGGATAATTTAACAATAGTGTTGTTGAGATTTTTGTTTAGATTGCTCAAAGTGTACAGTAGAAAAAATATCTACGAAAAAACCTTTCATATGTTTATATTGTAGGTTAGCGATGTTAAACATTTGCTGTCATAGCATCATTACTTCAATATCGCAGGAAACCTAAGAACGATTTTATTTTCCAACAAATATTCACATAACTGCTTGATTATTTTTAACCAAACATGCCATAACTTTGTAAGAAAATTTAAAATTGTGTCAGTTTTAACAGGATGTCGGTTAAATTCCAGACTTGTCAACATTTATTGTTTGGGTGACTGCTTTTATACTTCTAGTTGATAAGATACAAGGTGAACGGTTTAATTTCGATACGCCACCATAAAAGGGTATCATATGACCAGATACCCGGTGCGGCAATCTTTTATACATTCAATAAAAATGGTACAGCAAAAATGACACATGGTTTAGAAAATGGTAGAGAAATGTCATACAGTTAAAAAAATTACAGACACAGGGCTAACGCCATGATGTTATGACGCTCGTATATACAGTTAGCAAATTAAAGTGTACCACAATTAACTAAGATTAGTCATACAATGCAAGTGTACCAAAACAAACATAAACTATAGATGCAGTTCTTACAACGATGCAGGTTGTTACATCGATCGTAACAGCGCTAGCCGCACCCCGTTCGTTGCTAAGGCAACCGGAGTCCAAAGTCCACGGTCCACTCGTTCGTCTATACTGATGTACTTACCTCGCCCAGTGTTTCAAAATAGCTCTCTGCTATAGCGCGCCCCGATAGGCGTGGTATTACAATAATAATTCATAATCATATTATGTAATACTTGTAATGATTTTGTTTATATTACTATATTCTGACGATTATGTTCATAATTAATTGTTTTGTACTTCTTGCATTGTTTGGTTAGTTATAACAAATATATTATAATCATACGCAGAGTTTGTTCTTTTCTTCACAGAACCTAGCTTAGATAGATTTAAGTGCAAATGACCGGCTTATCGTTAAACTTGTTCAGACTTGCATACGTCCAGTGCGCAAACCAACACTTTAACAACAATGCTAATATCACTACAGAAAACCGTGTTATTTATCACGCGCATTTCCTGAGTACCTTAGCATACAGGTGAATGTGGTAAATACTTAGTTTCAATGCGTTAACATGCAACTAAATGCGATAAATACTTAGTTAAAAAGCGTTACCATACAGCTAAATGTGGTAATTCCTTAGTTAAACAGCAGTAACATACAGCTAAATATGGCAATTTCTTAGCTAAAAACGTTAACACGCAGCTAAATGCGGTAATTACTTAGCTTAAAAGCGTTAACATACAACTAAATGTGGTAATTATTTAGGTAAAAAGCGCTAACATACAGCTAAATGTGGTCATTTATTAGCTAAACAGTTTTAACATATGTGGTAATTACTTAACTTAAAAGCGTTAACTTGCAACTAAATATGGTACTTACTTAGCTAAAAATGCTAATTACTTAGCTAAAAGTTGTATTTGCTTAGCTTAAAACCGTTAACATGCAGGTAAATATGGTAAATAATTAGCGTAAAATCGCTAACATACAGCTAAATGTGGTAATTTCTTAGCTTAAAAGCGTTAACCTACAGCTAAATGCGGTATTTACTTAGCTAAACTCATTAACATGTAGCTGTATTTGGTACTTACTTAGCTTAAAAGCGTTAACGTACAACTAAAAGTGATATTTACTTTGCGAAAACAAACTTAACATAGAATGTGGTATATACTTAGCTAAATAGCGTTAACATACAATTAAAAGTGATACTTAATATGCTAAAAGCGTTAGCACACAGACAAGCGTGGCAATTACGTAGCTAAACTGTGGTAAGATACAAATAAAAGTGACATTTACTTAACATGTTAACAGGCAGATAAATGTGGTAAACACTTAGCTTAAAAGCATTACATACGTAACTAAGGGTGACATAATACATATAAAAGCGGTATTTTCTTAGACAAATCGGTACTCTTTCTCATTACTCGTGCTATGTATGATTCATACGATAACCAATACCCTAAATATGTTAGATGTACGCATACAGGTCAACTCGTTGATGCATACACAGCTGTTTTTATTATTTATGCAGACAGGACGTCACGTGGTCTACTCTTCTTAGAGAAACGACAAAAGTAACAATAATGAAACCCGATTTTCATCATAGCTGGCATCGAATAAATTACTTCATAGCATTGTGCAAATGACGGGCTTATCTTTCAACGTGTTCAGACTTGCATACATCCAGTGGGCGAACCAGCGCTTTAACTACAGCGCTAATATGACTACATATAGCCAGGTTATTTAAAACGCGCATTTCCCGAGTACCAAAATCCACTAGTCAGCTGTTAGTATCGCCTTAATTCGTCCTTTCGGGAACGCGGCAGAGCGGTGTCATATTACGGAATACAACACGACCGCATTCCTAACATGGTATGTAGCCCGCTGCATTCCACGAAACGGGAGCATATACCCTAACCGCAACGTCAACGGTATGCCCTGCGAGCATCTACCCATCTCCCACCAGATGGACACACGAGCCATTCATCCTCCTTACCTCATTAATCATCCACGATTTTTATGAAACTCACACGCATAACTTTTATGAAACTATAACCGACGAATCACAGCTCTTTACACCATTCACCGCTAACATACTGAACCCTGATTGATTAGCTCTCTTATTCTTTGATACCGTACTCAATAACCGCCACGTCAGCGATATGTGGAGTTTTCCCTAGGTTTTCATTGAATTTAAAATAAAAATTAAAATAAAAATTAAACGCCACGTCAGCGATATGTGGGTTTTTCCCAATGTCTATTTTTAGTAACCACCGCTTGTGCTCCGACTGCACACCTCCTACAGTCGCTAGGGGGCGCTGCGTATGGTTTGTGGTGCTCCTACAACCGTCAGGGGGCGCTCTGATTGGCTGCGCGCGCAATCGGAAGTCGTTCAAACACATGGACACCGGAATTGCTTTGTCAGAAGCCTATATCTACTACTCACGCACAAAAAATATATGTAAAATATACAATATCTCTAAAAAAAAATGTCACAACTCATTAAAGCTAATCTAAAAAGCCTGGAAAAACAAGTAAATATTTAATAGTCTGTCCAAGGCATCAGTCGAGGGAGCCTGACGAATACCAAGTGGGAGGTTGTTCCTCAATGTGGGGGCAGCCACAGTTTGTCCCCAGATGTGTCCTGGACATGGACACATCACGCAGCAACTAGCTCTCGGAACGAAGTGTCCTTCGCGGGTTGTGATGCACCAGCATGTCCTTGATATAGGAAGGTTCTTCGTTATGCATTGCCTTGTGTGTCAGTACGAGCACCTTTCATTGTACACGGCACTTTATTGGAAGCCAATGCAGTGTGTGAAGGACAGGCGTGATGTGACACCGCCTGGGGACACGTGAAACAATGCGGGCGGCAGTATTCTGCACGCGTTGTAGCTTGGCCAGCTGGCATGCGGGAATGCAAAAGCCGTTTAGGTAATCCAGCTTTGAAATAACGAATGCCTGGATGGCTATCTTGGCCGCACTCACGTCCAGATATTTCCTTATCTTCCCAAATCGCTGTAGATGGTAGCAGGTTGACCGACACACAATGTTGACATGTGCATGCAGTCCACAGTTTCAGTCAATCATTGCCCCAATATTCCTTGCTTTCAATGTTGCTAGGATGGCGCTCTCCCCAATGGAGATGTCTGTCACGGCTGCTTTGGTGAGCTACCTTTTAGCTCCAACCACAACAAACTCTGTTTTGTTGTAACCACAACAAACTCTGTTTTGTTGTCATTTAGCCATCCATTGCCTGACCTCGGCGATGTACCTCTCCGTAGCGACAAGCGCTGATTGAGCAGATTCAAGATTAAAGGTGAGCAGCAGTTGGTTGTCATCTGAATACAGGTGAAACTCTATGTCGTGCCTTCGCATGATATCCCCTAGCGGTAGGTTATATAAACAAAACAGTAGAGGCCCCCGCACAGAGCCCTGAGGTACACCAAACCTCAGGCGCTGGCAGCTGGATGATGCCCCCCGCATGAGGATTGACTGCTTCATGTTGGTGAGGTATGATCTGAACCACGAGTGGGCTGTCGCAGTGATGCCCAGTCTATTTTCACCTGCTTCAAAGAGATCGTACAATATCTGCCTACCTATTCATAGATATATTCAGTCTGTTGAAATTACACGATCTTGTACATTGTCAATGCGTATGGTATAATAAAACGTAGCCACGAAGTATTGGTTTCTTTTGTATTATATATCATTATTATCTGTACTTTTTGTCAGTTGATATGAACGCTGGATCTGAGTGATTGTGGGTCCCTTATTGTATATATGTGTGGTCAGCTCCTCTTTAGTCACACTGCACTTTATTGCCATAGACAAATGTCCAGTAAATGTCTAACTATCAGAAAACGTAAAACCACCACACACTATATATCAATGTTTTTATGTTTCGGAATACTATTTTATTCATCATTAATATAAAAGGCAATGCATTATCCATTAAAGTGGCTGTGTTTTATAATAACTATCATTGACGAATATTTTGTCTTTTGTTATTTTATCACTAAGTCTACATATGTTGTCCTCCAAAACGTTCAACTCCCAATACATTGTATTGCCACATTATGTTTCACATCTCACAATCACACCCCGAAAGTAGTTATTCCACTTGTCGGAGTTCTGGCACAATTCTGGCAAGTTTGTTCGCCAGATGGCGAATTAGTCAATCAGTTGAGCGTCCATTTCAGGAACGTCATTGCATGCCAACCCTTGCTGCAAATATATAATACTGATCTTTGTTATCCACTTAACAAATATTTTCAATATGAAACCCCTCCTATCTATTACTACTGTTTTTTTGCCTGTTATCCGTATACTAATAACACCTCCTATGACACGTGTCTGCTTTGAAAACCATCTTTGACGTCGTATTTTCTTAAAAGTTTTTCGAAAATCTAAATATATAAATATCTGCTGATGAACCATTATCTACCCACTTAGTGATGTAAACAACATTAGTTATTGCAACACTTTTGTACTCTTTTGAAGTATTATTGTACTCTTTTGTACGCTGCCACTTAACAAACCAAACATACTTAAGATAAGCTGCTACCTTGAAATCAAGCTAACTGCTCATCTGTCTGCGTATCGCAATGGCAACATGAAATCAACACAACATGTATACTGTCGACTGATACTACGTCTTTTATGCCAACAATAACCAGAAATGGTACATGTTTTGTAAAAGAACGTTAATAAAAACTGAAAACAGTGCAAATTAAACATACTACCAGTGGAGCCTCCGGGCGGACGACGTGTATAAAAAGTGATTTCAGAGCTCGTGTGATTTTAAGATAGCAAACCCTGATTTTTTACAGGGCACTTCATTAGTTTTTTATGTATGTAGCGATGAATAATAAAATAACATTTCGGCCAACTTTTACTTAAATCACATTACTCGCTCTCTGTAAAATTTGGTATTTGATAAAATTTTTGCTCATTTTGCTGCTGACGTACCTGTTACTGTGTCACATATTTCAACATTGTGCGCGGGAACCCCCAACTTGTTTGCCTTTTGGGGTTTTTGGGGTCTAATGGATTCCAAACAACCGTTAAAATTTAAGGTTTCATTATTTTATTTCATAGTAGTCGCCTACCTCAATCATCAAATGACAAGAAATAATTATTAACGATTAAATCCTGAAAAGAGCAAACACGCCCATTGTTGATGCCTTGTTAGCAGCTGCTCAACTTCGCTGTGCTGGATCTGTGATCCGAAGGAAAAAACTTTAAGACTATGAACTGTGAAGATCAGGTCAATGATGAGTGGGAGGACAACGGCACAAATGATGAGTGGGAGGACAACGGCACAAATGATGAGTGGGAGGACAACGGCACAAATGATGAGTGGGAGGACAACGGCACAAATGATGAGTGGGAGGACAACGGCACAAATGATGAGTGGGAGGACAACGGTCCAAATGATGAGTGGGAGGACAACGGCTCCGGCACAAAGACTTCCAGAAGTGACATCTCAAAGCTACTGAGATCAGTACCAACACACTGAAACGTGAAGCTGTGAACCGATCCGTGGACGATCGGGGCTTCACGATGTATCGTTCCTAGTGGACGCACAAAGGGAGAAACTTTACCAACAGAGAAAAATACTCAACATACCCACCATTCTAGCATAGAAACCACTCATCACTCGACTTCTCAAATGCTGGTCTAACCTCTCACACCGACACAGAGTTAATTTATTCATAACAAGAAAGTCCGTCGTATGACTCTGATTAACCTTCCTAATAATATAAAACACTCAAATGATATTGTTTACTTGTTGCTCGAACCCTTTTTAATAAGGGCATATTGTGTGTTTCTCTCCATTCGAAAGGAGTCACTTAGTCCAAGAGCATTAAGGTTGAACGTGAAAATAAATAGTACAAATACATTTTTTCCAGGATAGTTGCAAAATACCAAATTGAACAACATATTATAATACCCATAATTCCCCTTCCGTTCATTAATTCCGCCGTCCAGTCATTGTGACAATTATTATTAAACATAACACCACAAATAACAAACATAATTTTTACACTGACAATTATCGCTCATTAAAGAGAAAAGTGTAATTTTGGGGTGAGATGGTAAACTTTTTATTTTTTACACTATCGTATTGCTGTAAGGTGAAGCTGACGCCTGGCGCTGCCTCCAGCAGTGTTCGGATCAGCAGCACTCTCCCTCGGGAGGAGGGAAAAGCTAACGTTGTTAGCCTGCTGATGTCTCGTGTCCGCACAAGTCAACCCCGCCTCCCCGTGGTGCAGACTGGAAACTGTCTCCGTGAGGAGTCAGGCTAAGGGGGCTCTGGCCGCCTGGAGAGTTATGGGATCCGCCAAGTTAGGAAATTTGCCCCATACACGCTACATGCTGGAGCTGACTTGTGCATCGTTCACTGGAGCAGCGTCCCTACGACCCAGGCTGGTTACGGCATCAGTAACAGTATTGTGATTGTGGTTAGTATCAATATAAAAGTTACGATCAATTGAACTGAAGTTGGCTATAAACATATATCCGTTATGTGAAATATGCGTATCCGGATAGGTCAGATTTATGGTCAAAATCATATCTTAAATAAATTATGTATTCCCGTAAACACGAAATGTTAATTTGTCACAACTAGTTGGGCCATCTTTTCGGATGTATTAACTTACACAAATTGTTGTTGCTATTTTTTTACCAGTTTCTGAGACCTTGCTCTTATCATTTAGTTTTACCCCATTCAGCACGATTTGGCCTATATGGACATCTTCACATTAATTGTCTTTGGCCACGTTAAATTGTTTTGTTTTGCTATTTTGACACCCACTGGCAATGCTCTTGGTCACGGTATTACTGGTATGAATTGGACTTTGTCACCAATTGTTCCTGACAAGACAAGCCTGTTTGCTTAACGTGTTGCTATACGCCTATAATCCACCTTGTGTAAGCATGTTTGTATGTGTGTTATGTTTGTATGTATGTTATGTTTGTATGTTTGTATGTATGTTATGTTTGTATGTTTGTATACATGTTATGCTTGTATGTATATTATGTTTGCATGTATGTTATGCTACTCCTCCCAGACGCTTCTCATCCCGGGCGCAGGGGTGCATCTACAACCCCACGATCGGGTCGTGACACTATCATTTGTTTTCGAAATTCACCCCGCAATTACCCTTTCTACGAACAATCGAATTATCCTTTACATTTATATAGTCCACAACGACATGAGAACAATGACGTACACTTGTTCACAACGCCATGCATTTTTCTACGATTGTCCCAAGTTATGTAATACAACATCAAGCCTTCCCATTAGTAAAGAAAGTTGGAAAAGAATAATTTGATCCAGTTCGCCAGAGGGCACGACGGCGCGCCATGTTATGCGACTCCCTCTAGACGCTTTTCGTCTCGGGCGCAGCGGTCATCTACGGCTCCACTATCCGGTCGTGACACTTTTACTTTTTTCGAAATTCATCCCGCTATTACCTTTTCTACGAACAATCGAATAACACTTTGTAGTTATAAAGTCCGCAACGAAAAGCGAACAATGACGTACACTTGTTCACATCGCTATGCATCTTTTGTATTATTGTCCCAAGTTACATAATACGACAACAAACCTTCCAAATAGTAAACGTAGTCGGAATAGAATAATTTGATCCAGTTCGTCAGAGTGCACCTGCACGTAATGGATTAAAGGTTCTTCATCAATTAGATTTTTAACTAATCCCATTTCAAATTAATTTTGCGTAAAATCAAACCTACCTAGTATTCACTGCAACATGCTAGCTCGTGTATGATCATAGTACAAATCGCCGGATGACTGTACAGTTCCATCAGAAGGCGGAGGTGTAATACATTTGTTGTAACTTTAGCGGTACACCGAACACTCGATCGAAACACGCACAAAAGTGAGTGCTGTAAAAATACAACTTGATTCGCAGCTGCAGAATTCAATCTGAGACACCACTGTTCCTAAAGCAACGATGTGACCCGCTGTCAAGTTGAATTGTAATAACTGATCCATGTTGCAATACAAGTCCATTTTGTAATAACGCGAAGCCACTTTTGTAACACATCGAGGTACACATTTTGAAATAGCGTAATGCCCATTTTGTAAAAATGCCAGGTGTACCAATTATTGTAGCCAGACATGGGGTCAATTCTGAAAACATACTGAATTGAATTAATAAACAATGAGTGAATTTTGTATTGAATTGTTAAATATCAAAACAAATTGAACTAGAATTGAAGTCTGCAATGTGATTTGAATTGAACGAATTGATCAATTAATTTAAAACGTCGCAGCAGCAACAACAACAGTACCTGCAGCAGCAGCTGCTTCCTTCTGCAGCAGCAGTAAGCAGTTGCCGCAATAGAAATAACAGCAGCAACAACAGTAGCAGCAGCTGTTGCAGCAGCAGAAGCAGCAAGCAGTTGCAATAACAGTATTAGTAGTACATACATACACACATACATACATACATGCATACATACATACATGCATGCATGCATGCTGCATAAAACCGTGTATGAGCTCTTATAGACGGATTTATGTAGGTGGATTTATGTTGTTCGTTTTATCAGGTTGCTTGTAGAGGTGACGCCTAGCGCATAGTACCTAACTAGACTGCATGTTTTGACTACGACGCCTAGCGCATACGGTAGAGAACTAACCTCGGTATGTAGAGATATCACGTGAGTACAGCCACCCAGTTGCAGTTTTGTTTGTCTTGTTTGCGGGCTGTGGCTGCCACTGGGACTTGTCTGTATATTTGTTGACAGCCATTAAACAGCAAAGGTCAGTATTTCTATACCCCTGTTTGTTGTTCAATGTGTGATGCATACATATTAGTTATACAGCATACCTAAATCCTGTGCAATAAACGTGCATACATAAATACATGCACGCCTGCATAGATACATACATACATCCATCCATACATCCATCCATCCATTCATCCATACATACATACATACATACATGCATACATACGTGTGTATACACGTACGTATTTAACACGATTTAACACGATTTCCATCCCAAACAACAAGTTCCAGATAGCAAGTGGACAAAGAAGCCATTGGCTTATCGAGAGTCCAACAATTTTATAATCTTTGTATAACCCGCCCCTATCAGATATATGTCAATTCTATGTTTAAACATATTCACACTGCTAACATTAACATAATCATTTGGCAGTTTCTTCTATTCATTTATCACCCTCTGTGAGAAAGAGTACTTTCTCATGTCCAACCTACACTGTTCCTTAACTAATGCTGCTTTGTTTCATCTGGTTCTACTGCCTTCTTTAAGTTTGAAGAACATTTTCCTCTCAACATCCTGTAAATCGCTTTGAACAGTCCCAGTGATTGGATACCGCGCTGTATAAGAACATACCTTTTTAACAGTGCCCATTGATTACCTAATGTTTGCTTGTGGAACATTATAAGAACGTTTAACACAAAACTGTTCAGAACAACATCATGAAGAATCCACGCTTGTTCATAGCATTTTAATAAATGTAGTACTTAGTCTTTTTAGAGTGGGAATGGTCCAAAAAAGAGAATTCTTTGTAATATCGTGACAATTGTGATATTTAGTGTTGAATCAATATTGAGCGGCTTCTATGCATCTCATTAAGCCAACTTTGAGTTACTGTTACACACTATCTTCAGGTAAGGACAACTTCAACAAAATACTAATATCCTATTTGCAGATAATCCCAGGGCAATACCTTTCCTTAAACTGCATGCATAGTTAAAATTGTATGCACAGGCATCCTTTACCCTGGCCACCGTTCTCATTATATATGGATGTTCAGGAAAGGTCACGGATTTAACTTATTTAATAATTCATGTTGTTTTGAATGCAATATAAAAGTGTTGTATGTATGTATATGTATATATGCATGTATGCATGTATGTATACATGTATGTATGTGTGTATGTATATATGTATATATATATATATATATATATATATATATATATATATATATGCATTTATATATACATATATATATATATATATATATATATATATATATATATATATATATATATATATATATATATATATACATATGCATATATATATATATATATATATATATATATATATATATATATATATATATATATATATATATAATTCTAGAAGCAGCATACGTCGACAAGCGGCAATACATTGGAAGAATAGTCGATGCAATTCTACGCCAATACACTCGATGAATACAAAACATATTATCATTCAAGTGTGAATTAAGTGCTCTTGATGAACGTCTATACACGTTTAATATATTCACAATGACGTGTTTCATCATCATCATCCATCATAAAGTGTGTGTTTTTGATCCCATGCAGTTGTTTATTTTAACCCATCTTCAAATGGCAAGAAAACGACACCCTTTTAAATCATGCACTGAAATTGTGTTATGATTCGTGGAACGTGATTTATGCATGCATGTTTCGAAAGCCACCATGCCATTGTGATATTCCGTTTAACCAAAGTGTACGTAGTTCAACTTTTGAGTGCCTGGCTGGTCTGCTTCATTACATCATGCTTGGCTCATTATCATATTTGACGACTTAATGGTAAACAGCCCTTGTAGATAAGTGGACTAAATGATTCTTTACGTACAAAGTCCGAGATCCAATTTGGTTTGTGGCAACGTTGTCATAACGTATATTACAGCCATTCCTCGTTCACCCTTCCGTCGTTCAGCTAGCAGCCGCCATGGATGTGCGCCTCAAGGCCCTTTCTGATGAAGCCATAGACGCAGCAGGCGGGGAACTGTCGAGACTCAGTTCGGAAATCTGGTCGAACCCGGAGCTGAACTTCGAGGAGAAGCACGCCAGCGGCATCCTGACATCGTTCCTCGAGAGTAAAGGTATGTCTATGCAGAGGCACTACGTTGTCGACACCGCCTTCCGTGCTGAGGTCGGCGGCGGCGTCGGCGATGACGGGCCCAACGTGGCCGTGCAGTGCGAGTACGACGCCCTGCCCGACATCGGCCACGCGTGCGGACACAACCTGATCGCCGAAGTGGGTGCCGGGGCCGCCATAGGTATCAAGACAGCACTCGAGGCGGCACGCAAGGACGGACGCGATCTCGGCAAGGTCGGTAGAAACGTTTGTTTTTCCTCGATAACTTCTCTGGAAACCGTATCATCGAAATATGCATTGTGATGTCGATGTCCGAACATTTATAGCCTACGTTACACATCCAAGCGTGTTTTCCCTATATAATGTTGTACAACGCACGCACGCACGCATGCAAGCAAGCACGCACGCCATTTATGCACATGCATGCGCGCGCGTACGCATGCGAGTGCGCATGCACGCACACACTATATGAGTAGATATAATAGCACGTCATATAGGACGAAGTATCCTATCAACAGTTTTCCGGTGGTATCAGCAAGCCTTGGGCCATCTATAGCTGTCCGAATATGGAGATATATGTAGGCGCACGTTGGCTTTCATTTATTATCCTCCACAGTTTATTTTCACATACCAAACAGTTGACGGTCCTCGGCACCCCGGCCGAGGAAGGGGGAGGAGGAAAGATAAAACTTCTGGAGGCCGGAGCGTTCCGTGACATTGACTGCTCTCTCATGGCACATCCTGCCCCGGTGAACCTCGTCGACTTCCGCTACGTCGCCATCACCGAGTAAGCTGGTGTAGTTATTACAAACATCTAAACAATATACTGCTCAATTAAAGGGATTGATATAGCAGCATAAAACTGGTAATTAATATTCAATAACCAACGAGCAATTATAATCGTTCGTTCAAAAAATATGTATTTTCTAAATGTATGCTCAGGTTAGTCAAGCAGTATCCGCTCATGTGACGCCGCTGCTGCTGCTGCCGCTGTAATTGTATTCTAAGATAGGGTAGGGTGGGGCGAAGCGCACCGCCGGGGCAAAGCGCACCCCCATTTCGGCAGATTCAACTAATAGTGCCGCAATTTCCCAATAAACCGGTGCAACATGATGCCAGACCAGTTTGGGCAGACGCAGCACGTACAGTAAATTATACCAATTTGATTTTGTGAGCCATATTATTATAACAAATTGAACAGCTTTAACGCATCCCACAGAATAACTACTTTAACTAATCCAAAATGTGAAATAGCTATTTGGATGTCACCTATATATTGTTATAATGTAAATACATTGTGGTGATTGAATAAATTAATCCTAAAGTGTGGGGTTGGCCTAAAAGATGGGGGAGGTGGGATCTTGAGGTGTGAGGTATTAACACAAATTACATAAATAACTTTACACGTTATATAAATAGCATTACCACACAGCCCACGGCAGCAGTTGCATTGTACAAAATGTCCGTCATGATTCGTCTATCATCTTATAGATTGGTGCCCAGTACGCCATTTATGCCACCACTGTTATATGTATCAAATTCCATCTTGCGCGTAGGGTTCGAAGCGTATCTTGTGAAGGATTTGGGAACAGTTATTGGTTATCGGATAGGTTAATGGCCACTAAAACGCATTTTAGTAGTTGTTTTTTTAGTAAGGTTCTGTAATTTTTGTACTATTTAGATAAGATGTGTGTATATTTAACTATGTTAACCGGTTCCGCCTTAGTTGAAATTTAGGAGACGAAATTGTGTTTGCCCCCAAAGGGTTACGCTTTGCCCCACCCTAGGCCTACTCTAGCCGCGAATGTCATGTGGTTTACTGCCGAACTATGTTTCTGTGGCGTCATCGCGTAGAGTGGCGGTGGTGTACAAAGGCAAGGCGTCCCACGCTGCGGCTTCGCCGTGGGACGGTGTCAACGCTCTCGATGCTGCCGTCGCCGCCTATTCCAGCGTCTCGTGTCTGCGCCAGCAGATGAAGCCCGACTGGCGTGTCCACGGTGAGTACCTGCTACGTCGTAGTGTCACACGCCACTCTCTACTGAATATGCTCCGCCAACAATTTCGTCTAGGCGCATTCATCTTTATCTTTTCTTCTCTATGCTTCCCTTGACTATTCTATATTTCTTCCATTGCGAATCAACCGAATTTTCCACCCGAGGGTTTTCAATCACGTGAGACGAGTTTGTTTGCAAAGTAACTGACTCCAATAATTACAAGCAAAGTTTATTAATTATTATGCTGATATGATATATCGTTATTCGTTCTATGCGCGACACAAATTTCATCGCAGATTAGGCTAAAAATATCTCATAAATTATGGCCCGACACCTACTGTGCTTGAATACTATATGACAGGTGTCGAGTATATTCTCGTACAACTGATCGTAATACATATGATGCACCAGTTTTGTTTAAACGCACAAAACAGCTCTTTTACAGTTCAGAAAAAGGACTATATTTAAAAATGTTATAAGATTGCAATCCTAATAAATTAAAGCTGAGTAAATACACTATCCACCATATGAAAGATACATCGTCACTCTTTAGCGAGTTCCTCTATTGTCCACGGATAACATCCCAATTTGACCGCAGGAATAATCACGAACGGTGGAGTAAAGCCCAACATCATTCCCGAGGAAGCGGCCTTATTGTACTACATCCGGGCCCCGACCGTCCGGGAACGGGACCTCCTCGAGGCAAAGGTCTACGCTTGCTTCAACGCCGCCGCTACCGCCACTGGCTGCACGGTAAGGGGTAGTAGTAGTAGTAGTAGTAGTGGTAGTGGTAGTGGTCGTGGTAACGTTAGTAGTGGTAGTCGTACTGGTAACGTTAGTAGTGGTAGTGGTAGTGGTAGTGGTAGCAGTAGTAGTAGTAGTAGTAGTAGTAGTAGTAGTAGTAGTAGTAGTAGTAGTAGTAGTAGTAGTAGTAGTAGTAGTAGTAGTAGTAGTAGTAGCAGCAGTAGTAGTAGTAGTTGTTGTTGTTGTAGTAGTGGTATTAGTAGTATTAGTATTAGTATTAGTAGTAGTAGTAGTAGTAGTAGTAGTAGTAGTAGTAGTAGTAGTAGTAGTAGTAGTAGTAGTAGCAGCAGCAGCAGCAGCAGCAGCAGTAGTAGTAGTAGTAATAGTAGTACTAGTACTTGTTCTGACCTTTTGACTTACAGACTTACAACACTTATATAACTAAAAACTATTACGTCCACTGCCCGACCATTCCTGTATATATATATATATATATATATATATATATATATATATATATATATATATATATATATATATATATATATATATATATATATATATATGTATATGTATATATATATATATATATATATATATATATATATATATATATATATATATATATATATATATATATATATATATATATATTGTATCGTCGCTACTACGATATCACATTTGGTGCCGTGACCAGCGCAATCACATCAGCCGTTACAGGGAAGTACTGTTTTGTTTATCGACTTGTTTTCCCGACATTTGAGTTCTACTTTTGCAAATGGCGCATTCAGGCTATCCTAGCGCCGACTTTCTGGACAGTCTCCATCCTTCGCATCACTCAACTCCCAAGCCCGTCAACAACCAGCGAGATGGCGCCCGAAATGGAAGAACCGTTACTCGGGCCATTTCAGCCACCCGCAGCAGGGCTGGTCCGACGGGCCGTAGAAGCTTGTCATCCGCGCCAAGACGCCCATGCCCGGCTGCAGTACGTTCGTGCCTGCGTTCATCTGGCGAGATTCGCTCGGCTGCCAGAACGGCTTCCCGAAAGTGAACTCGTTCGCGCCGTTTGCGTCTCTCTACAAGGCGACATACGACGCCTTCTTCGACGAGGTCAGCCTCCCTGATACGGGTACCGATGAAGTCGTACACCCTCGGCATGGCCTACGTACATGCCACCCACCCACTGTGCTGGATCTGTAGGTCAACAGATGTATCGTTATATAATTATGCATTTTAAGTTGTTGTAGTTCTTGGATGTGAGCAACATATCAAGCATCGTTGTGGGCATTATTTCGTTGGCGGAACACACGATGAAGAATCTTTGCTGTGGACAATATTTTTTGTGCCGACAGTAACTTTACTGATAACTGGATTTCTTTCCATTGAATAACTGAGTAACAGTTGTACTGCCAAGCTGGTGTTATTATTAATAGTAACATATTGTTTCCGTTGTCGCGAAAAACAATTCTGCTGGAAGTGAAAGTAACCACATAAGTACGTGTGTTGATAGTATAAGTAACAATCAGAAGTACATGTTGTGATAGTATTAAACGAAAACCAGGACTATTGAACTGGGATTCGGGTGGTGTTGGAAATAGAACATCACCTCTCAATGCTGCTGGAAGTGAAAGTAACAACAGAAGTTCATGTTGTGTTAGTAGGGACCTATTAAGAGAACATCAGAATGCTAGAACTGAAATGAGTGGTTCATCACGATTTTTGTATTGTAACATGATGCTGAGATCACCGCTGTGAATTGTTCGGGGGCGAACGATTCACAGCCCCGTAGTGACACTCCTCCCGACTCCTCGCAGGAGAACAGTTCCGGGGAGGAAGAGGGAGTGGGAGAAGGGAGAGAGAGAGAGAGAGAGAGAGAGACAGACAGACAGACAGACAGACAGACAGACAGAGAGAGAGACAGAGAGAGAGAGAGACAGAGAGAGAGAGGACGCCGGCGTTGTGCTGTAAAACTTGTATGCGGTGTTGCTGTAGTAGTTGTGGTAGTAGTAGTAGTAGCAGCAGCAGCAGCAGCAGCAGCAGCAGCAGCAGAAGCTGTAGTAGGTAGTAGTTGTAATAGAAAATTGACAGGAACGCACATCTCGATTCAGAATATAGTCATTTTTGACTGCCATTGTTCTAATACTGCAGGTGGAAATCAAATGCATTCAGCAGTATGACAACATGATCCACAACGACGCTATGGTCTCAGTCTATCGACAGAACATGGCGTCGTACGGAGTGAAGGAGATACCGACGGATCACATAGGCAGGACGCAGGTAGCCAGCTCCGACGTCGGCAACGTGTCGCAGTGTGTGCCCAGCATCGCGCCCCTCTTCGACATCGGCACGGATGACGGGCTTCATTCACGCGGCTTCCTCAAAGCTGCTGGTTGGTCACTGTTCAATATCTTCTTTATATTTTAATTTAGTTATGGTTTTACTATTGTTGAACATTGTATAATGTCAACACAGTTTCTGTACGAAATAGTTTGTTTGTTGTTGGAACAAATAAACGTTTCCTGATTCCTGGTGAAAACACTTTGGGTCCGATGTCTACACCAAAATCTAAGTTGTGGGTATTGGACCTGTGAAATAACTAGCACGATCTGCTATTGTTATACTTATTAATTTACTGACTTAATCCTCTTGGCCCCTTCAAGAGCATAGGGCGTCAACCATGTTTCTCCACCTCACTCTCTTCTGGGCTAGAGCTTTGGCCTTTTGCCAGGTGACCCATACTTTATTTTTTATTAAGATCTTGTAGTGTGGAGCGTCTCCATTTGATTGTTGGCCTTCCTTGTCTTCTCTTTCCTTGTGGGTTATAGTCCAGTGCTTGTTTTGTTGTATTTGTTGGATCTTTTATGAGTGTGTGGCCAATCTAGCTCCATTTTCTCCTCTTGGCTGTTTCTTCCTGTTTGGCTTTCTTCCAGAGCTCTTTATTTGATATTTTGTTAGGCCACCATACCTTAAGGATGTATCGGAGGCGACTGCTGATGAAGACTTGGAGTTTGTTGTTGAGAGACTGAGTAGTTTTCCACGTTTCACAGCCATAGAGAAGAACTGGTTTAACGTTGGTGTTGAAAATGCGGATCTTGGCCTTTATGGATAGTTGGGAAGATAGCCACACTGGGCGCAGGGTTCTGAAGGCATGACGAGCTTTACAGATGCATGACGAGCTTTACTGGGTCTTACATTGATTTTAAGACCCAGTTGGCTGCTTTTTTCTTGAAGCCTTTCTGTTTTTTGTTGCATGTGTTTATGGATTTTTGAGAGTAGTGCTATATAATTTGCAAGATCCAGGTATTCTAATTGTGAGAACAAGTTCCACTGGATCCCAGTACGATACTGTTCTGTGGATCTTTTCATTGTCCAGTCTATGGCTATCAGAAAGAGCAGTGGAGATAGCAAGAAGCCCTGTCGTACCCCATTCCCAATCTGGAAGCCCTCTGAAACTTGTCCATTAAAGATGACATGACAAGTGAAACATTCGTGCTTGTTCTTTATTAGGGTTACACATTTTGCAGGTAAACCATAGTATCTCAGGAGCTTCCATAGAACTGTCCTATCTATATTATCGAATGCTTTTTCGAAGTCCACAAAGTTTATGTAAAGGGAACTCTGCAATTCAATGCATTGTTCAACGATAATCCTGAGTGTAGCAATATGATATGTGCAGGTTTTGTCCTTTCTAAAGCCAGCTTGTTCCTTTCTTAGGTTCTTGTCAACTCTTTCTTGTATCCTATCAAGGATGATACGGCAGAGAATTTTATTGGGCACTGATAGAGGCATGATTCCACTCCAGTTCTTACATTCACTGAGATTGCCTTTCTTGGGGATCGTAACTTGCATACCCGTCTTCCACTCAGTTGGTATTTCCTCTTTATCCCAGATCTCATTTAGCAGGCTGTATAAAACATCTGAGGTGGCACCAATATCAGCTTTTAAGACATCAAATGATACATTGTCAGTTCCAGGTGCTTTGCCTAGCTTCAGCTTTTTGAGGGATCTTTTGGTCTCCTCTTTGGATCTCCTTCCACAATTAATGTTAAAAGGTCTTCAGTTGTTTTCTCAATGTCTGGGATTGAATCCGGTGGAGGCCTATTCAAAATTTTGGAAATATTCTTTCCAGCATTGTAACTGTAGAGAGTCCTTAGAGAGAAGGTTTCCCTGCTTGTCCCTGATGGAGCGACTAGTGATCTTGTTCTTCCCTGCTAGCTGTCTGGTGATTTTGTACAAATCTCTGGAATTGTTTTGCCTAGCTGCGATCTCAGCCTCGTTTGCTAGTTTTTCGATATATGTTTTCCAGTCCCTCTTTGTCTTCTGTTTTGTTTCTTTCCTTATATTCCTGCACAGTTTTTCTTTCCTTGTGTCATCTGCTTCCTTGTTGAATTTCATTTTAGTCTCCCTCCTTGCCTCAATAGCTTCCCAGGTGTCGTCTGTAATCCAGTCCTTCTTCCTAGCTTCCCGACAGCCTACGACTTGTTCACAGGTGTCTGTAATTGCATTCTTGCATCTTGTCCACTTGTTATCAATGTGTTTTCCCTCTTCCAATGCTTGGAACATGTTCCGTAGTGCGATTCCCAGTTCCTGTCGTATTTTAGTATTTTGAAGTTTTCTTATCTCAAACCATCTTTGTACCTTGTTATCCGTCTTCTTCTTTGCTGCTAGCTTCATCCTAAATTCACCCACAAGTAGGTGGTGGTCGGAGTTAATGTCAGCTCCTCTTTTCACTCTGACGTCTAGAAACACTCTCCTCCATTTCTTGGTGATTGTTATGTGGTCAATTTGGTTGTCCGTCTGTAAATCCGGGGATATTCATGTGGCTTTGTGTGTGGGCATGTGTGGAAAGAGGATCCCTCCGATTATCAGATCATTGAGAGTAGAGAAATCTGCAAACAAGAGACCGTTCTCATTCATCTGTCCCATATCTTCTTTCCCCATTGTGCCTTTCCAAATGTCAGTATCCAATCTTGGCATTCATATCCCCCAGAACAATTTGGATATCCCTCTTCTGTAATTTTTGGATGACTGTTTGTAGATGTTGGTAGGTCACTTTCTCTTCAAATTCAGCAGTGTTGGTTGGCGCATAGCAATGTATAATGGTGATGTTCCGACCTTTTGATGTAAACCTGGCTGTGATGATTGTCTCCGAGACTGGTTCCCATTCTATGAGACTTTTTGCTGCATCCTTTGAGAGGAGCAGCCCTACTCCATGTGTGTGCGCATCTTCTTCTCTCTCATTCCCAGAGTACAAGTAAGTTTCTCCAGAGCTAGTTGTATATTTCCCAAAGGTGTTCCATCTGCTTTCACAGACTCCAATGATGCTCAGCTTGTATCTTCTCATTTCTTAGGCAAGCTGTGCCAGTTTTCCTGCCTGGTACAGTGTCCTGACATTCCAAAATCCAATTCTAACTTTTGACTTTTGACTAGCAGACTCTTCCTCCCTTGGGCTCCCTGTCGGCTTTCACCCAAGGGATTCATACGCACCCTTCCAGGACAGCCTGCTTTGCTCAGATCGAGGTGTGGTTGAGTGTCCTGAATTTCGGTTTCTGTAATCGATTTCAATAACAGCTGAGTGGGTGATTAGCCCAAGACGCTGTGCCCACAAGTTTTCCGCAGTGGTCGTAGACCATTTTCCTCCTGGGCTCCATGATCAAGATATGTGGCTGGACTGTGCTTCGTCTGACCACTCGCCCCAGACCAGTCTGTTAAGGTTGGACCTGCCAGGAGTTGCCTCCTATCGGTATAGCTCAGGGGGTCATACGGGTAAACAAGCCTCCTTACCACGACAAGGTAACAGTCCACAGGGAAGGCCTTTGTTATACATCGGACCACGATCTAATATATAAAGTAAAGTTTTAATTTAACATGCTACCACGTAGCGGCGCAAAGGAAAATACAGAACAAATTAAGTTACGTTAAGCCAAAGGGGAGGCATGACCCAATGCCCCTCCACCCCCGCCCCCTGCCGCCTTGATATATACGGCACTTGTTCGTATGATTGACGTAAACATTCCTGCGTTTAGCACGAGTGTCATTGAACGTAGACGTGATACTGCGTGGTATTGCTTACAGGTGCCGATGAAGCCCAGGCCTACACGCTAACCCAGGCCAAGCTGTTGGCGGCCACCGCCATCGACCTCTACTGCCAGCCGCAGCTCATCCACACGGCAAAGGAGCAGCTTGAGAAACACTTCCGGGAACAGCTGGCATAATCAACCAGAAACTGGAATCATGATGATAATGATGTATCATAGACATTGTGCACTGGCCTTACTCGTGATTGTTACACAAGCACAACGTCATTCTTCACTAATGCTTTCTCCATACAATATTTGAATAAACTATCAGTAAGCATTATTTCGTATAAAGTTTTATTAATTGGTGACTACTATCTAACAACGAATGATAAAATATGCATTTGTAAATTCATCGTGTATTTTTGGAGAGATGGTTTCCTAGCGTGTATGAAATAAAAGGCGCTATCAATTCATATATCATGTCACTTAAATGCACACAAGTCACATAATTTGCGACACATTCTTGTAATATCCTGTCGTTTCATTAAAAAGAAGTGGTTTGATCTTAAAGTTGCACTGTTCAATACGTTAAGGCTTGCTTTATTGTGCCACCATGATGGGGTTATAGCCAAGGGCAAAGCCAAACACTGAAAGGACTACTAAGAAAACAAACAACTTCTTTTGCACAGCCAGCGGAAAATAGGTTAACCCAACTGTCGCGTTCTCGCCACTGAAATACACAGTCACAGCGGACCACGCCAACACCAGATCATCATCGAGCCAACTCAGGGAGGGCTCATTAACGTTACACAAACATATGATATTCCTGGGCCACGTACAAGATGATTTGATATTGTATGAAACATCTTACATTTGAAGAGCTCTCAGGTGATATTTTAGTGGCGATTTACACTGGTCAAGGAATTGATCGCATGGTGACCTGTGACACCGATAGAAAAATGTCACGTCAGATCTAATCGAAGAACAAAAAGGTAGTTGACAGGACAAGGCAGATAATCATTTAGTGTTGTCGTATTTCGCTTTATTATTTACTAGCTAGTAGCTGCAACCACAGGTAATACAATAAGCATTTGTGCACGCATACGCATACGCATACGCACACGCACATTTGTCTTGCGAAAACACGGTGCACATACAATTAAAGACGAATGCCTGGCGATATACACTATTTTAAATATTATGTTAGCGCAGACTGCTTACAAATATTAATGTTTTGCTGCGGTCATTACACAGTGACAACCGTCCTATGTCATCAGTATTAGTGGGTGTTGCAATTTGTTGGTTTAACGTTAGTTCTATGTAGGTCGGCATCCAGTGTACATTGTTTTTATAGAACTTATTATAAGCAGCCTACACAATTAATGTTGCACATCCTGACCAATGAGTATGTCATACAACGGTTTCCATCATTATATTACCGTGCTCAATGGCTTCACTGTTGTAAGATGAATTAGGATGAAAAAAAACAGTCGCCGACACCGGTGTGTATAAACACTATCTCACATACCTGTATGTTATGCTCCAACTAATCACTCATGTTACAGTATTCGTTCCAGTTTCTCGAGTTTTCGTATTAATTACATATTTTCTCAAATTTCTCTAATTTGTGTGATTTTTTCTGTGAATTTCAATTTACAAAACACGCCGGGTGTTTACCAACATTTTCGCAATCTTCCTGGCAGATGCTGAATTAAGCATTTATCGTCTGCGTAATCTCCACTGGATATGTTTTGCAAGACCAACATATATCCACATGACCATATCTTGACTGTATTTGTAAATATTTTCCATGGTTTCCGAGAATAAAAACTCAATATTGCATACTGTTTCTATTACCGCTCTTCTGTCTAGAGGTTGTGTGGTGTCCTAGACCTTCCCCAGGGCACACGCCAGCACAGATTACTCTTCCTGCAGTTTACCGATGACTCGGCCGATCTTCGCACGGTTTTCGAGCACGTTCACCGTCTGCGTGTACGGGTCATACCGCACCTCGAACGAGCGATCGATCATACGCGAATACGCCCTGAAATAAAACACAATGCTTACCATAACATATATGTAGGCCCCATATATACTGCGTATTGTGTGCGTGCGTGCGTGCGTGCGTTTGCGTACGTGTAGAAAACACGCTTTCACACATGTATGTGCACATACGTGTGCACTTAAGTAAGTACAGTTAGATGTATTTTTTTACGCATGCTGCTGGAATAACTTATTGGTGTAGTAGATAATTAACTGAATCGACAGAGAAAGAAAAATGTTCTGTGAACCTCAGTTTGGCCTTGGCTTCATCGAACGTGTCGGTGAAGAAGCACTCGTTCTGGAACGTGGTGATCATACACTCCGTGTCGCATGTTATCTCTGGGTCGAACCTTCTTACTATGGCCTTCTCCGAGAGCACATGCTGCAGCAGAGATTGTTATGTTCGTGAACAAGTCAGTCATGTCTCTTGTATTACATATTAATGCACAGCCAAATGGTTTATTATTACTTTACAGTCATCTTCGAATACGGATTGCGACATCTAAAGATAGACACTGTTCACTGGGACAGACAAGGAACAATTAGCTTGAAAAAAGGTGGTTATATAATCATTAATTAAGATATTTCCCAATTAAATAAATTAACCTCACACCAATTCAGGAAATTTTAACTTTAATTTAATTAAAGTTACAGTTACATTTATATTGGTAAAATTGCTGATTAGATGCAAGTGGACTGTTATAAAAATAACTAACACGATTCATTCCAATTTTGCCTAAGGCCCAATTTGCCCAATGTGGTTTTCTGGCTAATTAGGAGTTTCCCGGTTTATTTTCTGACCAATTAAGACCTAAATCCTCTTTGCCTACTGATGGATTTACCCACTTGGCCTACTCATTACTGGCACATCAAAGGAATTGTTTCCTTTTTGTGAACACAATGTTTTCACTATTTTTACCAGATAATCCCAAATACCCTATTTAACAAATCTAAATTTTTACCTTCCTACTCCTAGTAGTTTATGCGATTAATAATGTTGTGACCCTCTAGTACAATGGTTCTTAACCCCAAAATTTAGTCGCTCAGCCATTTACAGTGTTCTGAGTTCAGCAAGCAAGTTTAATAAATGTTCTAATTTCTTTTTGTTGTACTTATTTAATGCATCATTATTTATTTTATCATTTATTTGGTAATTTATCACAACTTAACTGTTTGACGGCATGGTGTGCCAAGTATGTCCCGCGACCGGAATTTGGGTTTATACCAAAAAAGGTTAAGAAAGGTAAAAGGTAAGGGCATGTTCTTATATAGCGCGGTATCTAGTCCTTAGGACTGCTGAAAGGACTTTACACTTCACCCCATGACAGACGTGTTCATTCGAACACCATTTCAACTTCTCTGGGAAGCATTCAGCCAAGCTGCAATTAATATCCACCACTGTATATAGCAAGGTGCTCATTTATACAGTTGAGTGAACTGGAGCAACGTGGAGTGAACGAACTTGCCCAAGGTTCGAAACAGGAATAAGAGGATTCGAACCCGGAATCTCTTGACTGAGAGTCCGAAGTTCTAGCCACTACACTACCGCCCTCCACTGTTCTCATATATAACTGGTTTTGTACACAAATTACTGGCATTATAATTTTGGCAAACGTTTGAGGTCCAACAATTCAGTAATGAATACTCCCTGAAATGTTGTGTTTTTACTCTCCCTCACTGCACCATCAGTAAATACGCTTAAAAATCGACTAGACAAACACTGGCGAAACCAGGCAGTCAAATATGACTACAAAGCCACACTAAGACTAGCCAAGAGCGGTACATAGGCAGATTTTGCCTGAAAACCGAAGAGGAAATGTATGTATGAGTACCAGTTGTGTACCTTGGGGAGACAGGAGCGAAGGAGACGAGAGGGAAGGAGACGAGAGTAAAGGCGATGGGAGTGAGGGAGACAGGAGGGGAGGTGTCAGGAGGAAAGGCAACAGGAGCGCAATGATAGGGAAAGGTGGCCGGTTGATTGGTGAGAGAGAGAATGATAACAGTCTGCCAGGAGACAAGGCTGCAGGACAGAATGTGATGGAAGGGATCCAACAGAAGAGCTATTCTGAGGCAGTAATATGGGAGTGAGGAAGAGAGCGAGGGTGCTTGTGGGGTACTCGATAGTTAGGAAGACCGACAGAGTCTTAAACAAGGGAGATGACGTGGTGATCTGCTTACCTGGGGCCAAAATAGAGGCGATAACTGAGAGGGTAGAAAACATCGTGGTTTCGGGCAAGGGTGGATCTGGTTTAGTACACATAAACGAAGAAGATAATACAAAATTGTGTAAAGGAAGTTACTAAAGGGGAATGTATATTAATGGGAGATTCTAACGATGGACACATACAACGAAAACCTCTAGAGAGTACAGGGGGTGATGACCAACAATTTCTATTTTTAATTCAGGATAGCTTCCTTACTAAGCACGTGCTAGAACCAACCAGGTAAGATAATGAATTATATAGTGTTTTGTCATCACAAAAAGAATTAGTGAACAATGTAAACATACACGAACCATTCGGTAACAGTGACCATAATCAAATACATTTTGACATCAATGTAACATCAGATAAAAAAAAAGCTATGAGCAAAAATTGCATGTAACATAAAAAAGACAGCAAGAGTTCTTATGCGTATTTCAGGAGTAGACAAAATGTACAAAACAAGGTTGGACTTCTAGAAGACAATGCTGGAAATATAATATCACAGGGGTTTTTAATGGCGGAAAGCCTAAATAGTTACTTCAGTTCAGTGTTTGCCAGAGAGGATATTAATTCATTACCAGTTCCAGATGCTAAATTTCTGGAAGGTAAATCTGGCTATTTAGGACCATTAATTGTAACTCCAGAAATGGTAGCTAAGAAAATAAAGGCAATGAAGGATAATAAATAACTAGGAGTGGATGGAATTCCTTCAAAACTACTAATGGAAACAGTAGGTGAAATCAGTTTACCATTTGCAAGAGTGTTCAACTTGTCATTAAAGAGGGAGTTGTTCCTTTTTAATGGAAAGAAGCAAACATCATGCTATTATTTAAAAAGGGTTTGAGAAATAAGTCAGATAATTACAGGCCAGTGAGTTTAAAGTCCGTGATTTGTAAATTATTAGAAAGGTTAATTAAAGACCATATGGTGGACTTCCTTGTTTGGCGCAAATTATTAAATTAATCTCAACATGGATTCCTAAAAGCGAGGTCATGTTTAACAAATATGTTATGTTTTTTGGAAGAAATCACCAAGTGGACAGATTGCCAGTAGATATTATCTACTTAGATTTCCAGAAAGTTTTTGTCAAAGTACCACATCAAAGCTTACTACTTAAATTAAAAGCTCATAGTACTGGGGATGGCATAACTGACTGGATAGAACAATGGCTGACTGACAAAAGACAGCATGTTGTAGTAGATGGTGAAGTTTCAAACTGGAAATCAGTTTTGAGAGGGGTACCACTAGGATGTATATATATATATATATATATATATATATATATATATATATATATATATATATATATATATATATATATATATATATATATATATATATATATATATCAATGACTTGGATGACAACATAACAAGTAATGTACTGAAATTTGCAGATGACACAAAAGTGTTTAGATAGGTTAACACTGATGGTGATAAACAACATTTACAAAACGATCTACACAGATTAGTGAAATGGTCTGAGAAATGGCAGATGTTCAATTCTGGGAAATGTAAATGCCTACATACAGGACATGGGAACTTGTATGTAAAGTATAAAATGGGAGATACTGTTTTGGGTATTATTGTAAAAGAAAAGGACTTAAGAGTTACAATTAGCGCTGATATGAACGTTTGAAAGCAGTGTGGTATTGCAGCTTCAAAGGGTAATCAAATTCTTGGGTTGATTTGGAGAAACCTAACATACAAGGAAAACAGGTAATTACACCTCTGTATAAAACAATAGTTAGACCTCGTTTAAAATACTGTATACAACCGTGGAGACCATATGGTAAGAAGGATATAGATACGCTTGAACGCATACAGAAGAGAGCAACTAAAATTAGTTCATGACTGAGAGACCTTAGCTGTGAAGAACGCCATCAAGAATGTGGTTTAACAACTCTAGAGACAAGGAGGTTAAGATGAGACCAGATTGATTGGGTATGAAATATTGATAGAAATATGTTTTTCTCACTCAAGAAAGATATCAGAACTAGAGGATATGAGGTAAAATTAGTAAAGGCTCAGTATATATTGGATATCAGGAAGTACTCGTTCTCACAGAGGACAATAAATGAATGGAACAAATTGTCTACGGATTGTATAACTGCTAGCAGCATGAATATGTTTAAAAACCGGACTGATACATATCTCAGGAGGGCGGGTTACACGTAGATGAACATTGTTGGACTCTCGATAAGCCAATGGCTTCCTTGTCCACTTGCCATCCGGGCCTTTGGCTTGCATGGCTAATATTGTTAACTCTTGTTAAATCATAGATATAACATCAACTTATGGGTACATTGACTGTATTTATTATCAAATCAGATAGTTGTGTATCCAGAGCCTGGAAAAAATTG
>BSQZ01000029.1:567500-575000 GCA_033239005.1 Lamellibrachia satsuma
TGAGTTTGCTGCTTTAATCACAAAATGCACAATTATTTTGCTACGTCGCTTCATTAGTAAATATCTCATTGATTAGGAGTACGAATAAAAATTTGCATGGTTATGTTCTACCCATGAACACATCCTATGGTTCACGGCGCCGACGTATTTTGTTATAGATGAGTGAAGGTTAACACGTAAAAAATAACAGCAATGACATGCCCACACACGCTTCTCGAGGAAACAGTATATAGTTATATATGTATATATTGTTATATTAATCAGGTTTAAGTGTTATTGCAGGGACATGCCGAAGACGTCATTTTTATATGCCTTCTGGCTATAGTCGTAAGCGTTAGATGCAGTGCATATAACACATTGACCGCATTCTACATTTAGTTCATGAACTACTGAACATAAATCACCCACGTCGGCAAATTACTTGTCTGTCATATCTTGTTTTATTTGGTAAAATGGCACTCGCCCAAGATACTCCAAATATAGCGACATCCACCTTTGGAATGTTTATGTACGACAACATAAGTATACATAATCTTGCTGTCATGTTTTTATATTACCTACCAATTGTTGGCCAAAACTTCTTTTTAACTTGATAATTTCAATTGTAGCGGTGTTGAGTGTCTCTTTATAAATGTTATATTCCTCGCCATTTCCAGTACGTGTATATACCTTTCACGTAGTTTTATTTCATGATTTGAAAAACACAACGGACGCTATAAGGAACATGTTGGGACTTGATCAAATTATTCTTTCAATCAAATCTTCCTGATGTCCATGTGAAGTGTCAGATGCGCCTCCTAGCGACTAAAGTATTACAGTTGTATTACATTCAACCGGCGAATATTAACAACAACGTTTTATGTGCAACTAAAATAACCGCGTTCTATCACATCTATCCTTTATAAATATCAACTTCCCGCCTTCGCAGTTACAAATGCACAAAGAAACATATAAACCAATGCACACACACACACACACACACACACACACACAGACACACACACACACACACACACACACTAAATATGTAAACCTATAGGCATACAGGCCTCAGAGGTGATTCGAAAAGGTGATTCGAGCGTACACAATCTATATATATATATATATATATATATATATATATATATATATATATATATATATACTACCACTACCACTACTACTTCTACTTTTACTGTATATATATATATATATATATATATATATATATATATATATATATATATACATTATATAGGAATATAACATATATATATATATATATATATATATATATATATATATATATATATATATATATATATATATATATATATATATATATATATATATATATATATATATATATATGTGTGTATATATATATACACACATATATATATATATATATATATATATATATATATATATATATATATATGTTATATTCTATATAATGTATATATATATATATATATATATATATATATATATATATATAGTAGTAGAAGTAGTAGTGGTAGTGGTAGTGGTGGTAGTAGTAGTAGTAGTAGTAGTAGTAGTAGTAGTAGTAGTAGTAGTAGTAGTAGTAGTAGTAGTCGTAGCAGCAGCAGCAGCCGTAGCAACAGCAGCAGCATACCTAAAGCATTGAATCATAAAGTGCTATATACAAGATTTTCTAGGTATGTTCACAGCGACTGCTCTTAAAGTGTTAATTAACTCGTTAACTATGCTTACACAACATGTTAGGTGTGAAACATTATGTAGCACTTAGAAAGCATTAGAATTCAACACATTAGTTTTTAGTGTGTAGCAGTTGCTGTAGTGTAGTGGTAGTGGCGGTAGTGATAGCGGAAGCGGTAGCGGTAGAGATAGCTGTAGCGGCAGCGGTAGCGGTAGCCGCAGCGGCAGCAACAGCAGTGGTAAAAGTATATTTCACGATGGTGACCACATCATATTTATCGCGTGATTTTCATTTCGAGCACATGCACTCTTGCATCCACAATTACGTACCAATTCTAAAAACATTAGACACATTGTCACTACAATTATAAAAACATCAATACATTTTCTGTGGCATTACGCCCTCGAACACTGCTGGTCATAAAAGAACATTCTTACCAACTGCCTCCCACCTCCGGAATGAACTGCCAGAGGAAATAGTTGCAATCATGGAGAGAGACAAATTCAAGACATAAGTCAACGCCTTCTTTGGGACCTTTCGTCATCGCCCGCCCCCAGAGTGAAGAGGGATAGTTGCTCTGCCAAGGTAGAAGCACATATAGACAAAAGATCTTTTGTCTGTCGTCAGACCACAGACAAAAAAATTACTCTTAATTTTACCGGAAATATATCTTTCCTTTTCACACACAAACTAGCAACCCCGTCAGCAACTTATCTGGGAACTCCGCCTCTCATGCAAGTATATAACAATCGACTGGTCCACCTAACCCCACCACGTTCAGCCATCATCAGAGTTTCCACTCGAAATTCGTCAATATACATGGCCCGGCCTTTCTTCGTCTTCTTCATTGTGCTCTCTTCCTCTGTATAAACAATCTCCTCCAATTTCATTTCTCTTTCCACTGCATTCGACAGCTCTAGTTCGCAGCTGGTTTCTCTTTGGACAACAATAATCCTTAGCGCATTTTTCTTGTCCGTTTGATTACCGATCCAGCTTAAATCCTTCCTGTCCTCGTCCCTCTCTCGTGCCATTTTACATATCAACCTTATTCCACTGGGCTCATCTAACTTTCTGCGTAGTTCCATTTTTCCTCTTTGCTTTGTCAACGGCTCGCCTGGCCGGCTTCTTATTCTGCCCGAACAGTTGTATTACAGTATTCAGTTGCCCGCCATTCTGTGGTGACCGTGATAACATAGCGAGCCTGCAAACGATGCACACGCTATCGAAAGGTTCTTTTCCAAACACACTGCACCAATAAATTAAGCAACCTGGGTGTATACAACACAGACTGAGGTAGTGTTTACGAGACAGCAAGCGCACCGCTGTCACGTTTGGTGCTTGTGCAATGGCGTGTGCAGACGAACCAAATGTCGCGCATACGTATCTTGCATGCAGAGATAGAGAGAGCAGTGAAGAAGACGAAGAGAGGACGAGCGACAGGTATTGATGATGTGCGAGTGGAGATGCTGGTAATGGCTGAACATGTTGGGGTTAAGTGGACATGACGATTGTTAAATACCTGCATAAGACAGGAGAAGATCCCAGAGGAGTGGCGGACGGGGTTGATAGTCATTGTATGGAAAAGAAAGGGAGATGTTCACGACCCTAGAAAATACCGAGGTATCATGTTGCTGAGCCATGTCCTGAAAGCGTTAGAAAGGATTCTGGATGGAACGATAAGGAGGATAGCAGGGTGTGAAATCGGTGTAGAACAACAAGGTTTCAGAAGAGGGAGAGGTACGGCGGTCGGGACGTTCACTCTGGGACAACTCTTGGGAAAGAAACTGGAGGAACAGGAGAATACGGTGGATGGGTGTCCCAGAGGCGGAGATGAGGATGGTCGAATGCACATGTGAAGAGACAAAAGGTTGAGTAGTTTGCGGATCGAGAATATCGGAGGAATTCAGGGTGGACGTCGGCCTGAGACAGGGGAGTGCCCTAAGCCCAATGTTATTCATTGCAGCAGTGGAGGTGATCAGCAGGAAAGCGAGTACAATGGACATTCTCCGCAAGTTGTATACGTCGATGATCTGGCAGTAGTAGCTGACAGTGAGGCAGACTTTCAAGAGGGGTTGGTAGATTGGAAGGAAATATTTGACAAACATGGACTGAGAGTAAGTCTAGAGAAGACGGAGGTGCTTTGGGTTGGGCAGCAGAAAAAATATGAAGACTGGTCATATATAAAGTAGGAATAAATCAAAAAGAACGTATGCTATATTTCATAAAGAGAAGAACGTTGGCTAAGTGACGCCATTAGAACAGAAGAACCGAAAGTCTGGTACTTAGAAGCATAGAAGGAGAACTACCAGGACAAAACCGAAGCGGAAGAAGAAAATGGGCTGGATTGACAACAAGCATTGGACAAATGGTGGACTCGAAGTAGCGGTAGATAAATTGCACGGAGACACCAACGACCTGACTGACATTGTGGTTACACGAGAAGAAGAACACCAACGACCTGACTGACGTTGTGGCTACACGAGAAGAAGAACACCAACGATCTGACTGACATTGTGGCTACACGAGAAGAAGAACACCAACGACCTGACTGACATTGTGGTTACACGAGAAGAAGAACACCAACGACCTGACTGACGTTGTGGCTACACGAGAAGAAGAACACCAACGACCTGACTGACATTGTGGCTACACGAGAAGAAGAACACCAACGACACGACTGACATTGTGGCTACACGAGAAGAAGAACACCAACGCCACGACTGACGTTGTGGCTACACGAGAAGAAGAACACCAACGACCTGACTGACATTGTGGTTACACGAGAAGAAGAACACCAACGACCTGACTGACGTTGTGGTTACACGAGAAGAAGAACACCAACGACCTGACTGACATTGCGGTTACACGAGAAGAAGAACAACAACGACCTGACTGACATTGTGGTTACACGAGAAGAAGAACACCAACGACCTGACTGACGTTGTGGTTACACGAGAAGAAGAACACCAACGACCTGACTGACGTTGTGGCTACACGAGAAGAAGAACACCAACGACCTGACTGACGTTGTGGTTACACGAGAAGAAGAACACCAACGACCTGACTGACGTTGTGGTTACAAGAGAAGAAGAACACCAACGACCTGACTGACGTTGTGGTTACACGAGAAGAAGAACACCAACGACCTGACTGACGTTGTGGTTACACGAGAAGAAGAACACCAACGACCTGACTGACATTGCGGTTACACGAGAAGAAGAACAACAACGACCTGACTGACGTTGTGGTTACACGAGAAGAAGAACACCAACGACCTGACTGACATTGTGGCTACACGAGAAGAAGAACACCAACGACCTGACTGACGTCGTGGTTACACGAGAAGAAGAACACCAACGACCTGACTGACGTCGTGGTTACACGAGAAGAAGAACACCAACGACCTGACTGACGTCGTGGTTACACGAGAAGAAGAACACCAACGACCTGACTGACGTCGTGGTTACACGAGAAGAAGAACACCAACGACCTGACTGACGTTGTGGTTACACGAGAAGAAGAACACCAACGACCTGACTGACGTCGTGGTTACACGAGAAGAAGAACACCAACGACCTGACTGACGTCGTGGTTACACGAGAAGAAGAACACCAACGACCTGACTGACGTCGTGGTTACACGAGAAGAAGAACACCAACGACCTGACTGACGTTGTGGTTACACGAGAAGAAGAACACCAACGACCTGACTGACGTTGTGGTTACACGAGAAGAAGAACACCAACGACCTGACTGACGTTGTGGTTACACGAGAAGAAGAACACCAACGACCTGACTGACGTTGTGGTTACACGAGAAGAAGAACACCAACGACCTGACTGACTTTGTGGTTACACGAGAAGAAGAACACCAACGACCTGACTGACATTGTGGTTACACGAGAAGAAGAACACCAACGACCTGACTGATGTTGTGGCTACACGAGAAGAAGAACACCAACGACCTGACTGACGTTGTGGCTACACGAGAAAAAGAACACCAACGGCCTGACTGACGTTGTGGTTACACGAGAAAAAGAACACCAACGGCCTGACTGACGTTGTGGCTACACGAGAAGAAGAACACTCCTTAAGGCGATATATTCCTTTTGATTTTCGCACCACCGCCGCCTTCGAGTGTCGCCCTGTTACTCGGCAGTCGAGTACTGGAAGCTCATGACGGCCTTGTCTTGTACGACCGGGCCAGCGTCCGACGGCATCAACTGACTGGCCAGCAGACGGCAACACAGGGCTGATCGTGGTACATAATCAACTGACTGGCCAGCAGACGGCAACACAGGGCTGATCGTTGTACTTAATCAATCGACTGGCCAGCAGACGGCAACACAGGGCTGATCGTGGTACTTAATCAACTGACTGGCCAGTAGACGGCAACACAGGGCTGATCGTGGTACATAATCAACTGACTGGCCAGCAGACGGCAACAAAAGGCTGATCGTGGTACTTAATCAATCGACTGGCCAGCAGACGGCAACACAGGGCTGATCGTGGTACTTATTCAACTGACTGGCCAGCAGACGGCAACACAGGGCTGATCGTGGTACTTAATCAACTGACTGGCCAGCAGACGGCAACACAGGGCTGATCGTGGTACTTAATCAATCGACTGGCCAGCAGACAGCAACACAGGGCTGATCGTGGTACTTAATCAATCGACTGGCCAGCAGACGGCAACACAGGGCTGATCGTGGTACTTAATCAACTGACTGGCCAGCCATTGATGTCACCCACGACGGACTTGCTGACGGCCAATTGATAACAGCCAATTTGTCTACAGAGGCTACGTTGTGTTTTTGGCTACGTTGTGTTTTTGGCAAAACACATCGTATTGGCAGTAGCTTCCGAGTGGTTATGGCGACTGCTTTTTCAAATGCTATCGTTTCGTATAAGAAGTTTGTTTTATCCAGCTATTTATAATACTGTGTTGAAATAGTAGCCTGCTTTCGTTATCCAACACACGCCCACACACACACACACACACACACACACACACACACACACACACACACACACACACACACCCACGCTGGATAAAAGTAGGCCACATATGAAAGTGTTGATATGGTTTTGCGTTTTCTGATAGCTGGACATTTACTGGACATGAACATATTCTAGCAATAAAGTTAGTTAGTGCTGTGTGGTCAAACAGGGGCTGACAACCCATGCATACACGACAGCACCCCACCCACACAGACTCAACATTTATATCAACTTGCAATAAGTACACATATAATAACAAGACAGATATATATATATATATATAAAACACAACAAAGCAATTCTTCGCGGGTAAGTTTTATTATCTCTGAAGTATTGACGAGTAGTGTAATTGTTTAAAAGACGGCACATTTACGAATTGCCAGGCACACTATGTACAATATATCTGATACGTGATGTAGTTGACATTATTAAATCATTCAAAGTAAACTATTTGAAATTAACGGTTATTGCAACCAAACAGAGTCTCGTTGAAATGGCAGAAAGTCCGATTCAGACCAGTGATAATATCTTCTCCGCTGTGTAGTCATTTGCTCTCGTTTCGGCAGCAGTTGATGATCGAGGCCAGCCCGACCGCCCCGTCTATATTTTGCAGCCGGAAGAGCATTTGACGCACCCGATGCGGCAAACGGCGTAGGAGTTCACGTCACCTGTCGAGCACCAGTGCCAGTGTTTGTGGCCGGGGTGTCGAGTGTAGCACGTACACTGGCCGCGAGGGCAGTGGCACTTGGCACCAAACACCGGCAACGACACGAACCAGAGCAGCAACAGTAACATCCCCCGCATGTCTGCGGCTTGGCACATTTGCGGAGGGCTAAAA
>BSQZ01000029.1:580000-645000 GCA_033239005.1 Lamellibrachia satsuma
GTACTGTGTTCAACTGAATGGTGCCTGACACAACGCTTGGGTGATTGCCAGGCGGAGTGGACAGCGTGACGCTTACCGAAACCATGACGTGTAATAGTTGATTTATAGTTGCAATTGTCGTCATTTCAGGCGTCGTTCTAGTTGGATTCCATATGTTTCTTGTGAAATTGTACCAGCCATTATGATGTTGATGATGATGATGTTAATAATAATGATGTAGAAATTGATGATGAGGGTGATAAACGATTATGATGATGATGAAAATTAATGGGTCATCTTGGTGACAATCATAATAATTGTAATGATTATGACTATGATGATGATGATAATAATAATAATGACGATAACGACGGTGATGATGAGGGTGATAAATGGTCATGATGATGATGAGGAAGAAGATGCAGATAACGGTGAACATGAGGATGATGATGACGATGAGGAGGAGGAGCAGGGTGACGAAGCTGAGGATGTCATTTTCTTCGTCCTGATAATCGTAATAATGATCACCCTCATTGTCATCTCATTGTCATCGTCTTCGTCATCATCATTATCATCATCATCATCATCACTAAGACCGCTTAATTATCTTCATCTTCTTCCTCATCATCACCGTCGGTATCTTTATTATTATTATCATCATCATCATATCATCATCAAGGTGTCATTATATATTTAAAAGTTGTTTCTTTTTCAAGAGACGGTGTGGTTAGATTAAGTATTTTTTGGAAAGCATTGCCACAATTATTGCTTTTTGCACAGTTTTACAAAGAAAACGAACCCCATCGTGAAATTCGCGTGTGCCTATTAATTGTTCTGTTCCGTGACAGCTAACACGTGTGCGATGATTACCTAAGGCTGATGCGTAGACAAATGTCAATGTGGACATGTTGCTGCTCTGTACGTGAAACGGCGGTGTGTCAATCAATAGGCACACCCGAATTTCCCAATGAAAAAAACTGTGCAAAAACAAGAATTGTGGCAATGCTTTCCAAAAATACTTAACCTAACCGCACCGCCTCTTGAAAAAAGAAACAACTTTTAAATATATAATGACACCTTCTGTTCCAGCACGCGATGAACGATATAAACATAGCTTGCTATCGCGTGTGTGGCAACGCGTGAATGCCTCCGTTCCAGCGACGAGCCTGGCACCATTCAATGCCAAACCGCAAGACAAAATTTATATTCACATCGTTTTTACCTCAATTTTATATACGTTCGCTTTTGGTCTTGTGAAACACGTTCTCGATGTTCCACACAGGTGTGGGAAATCAACAATGACGAAGACTGTTATTGCCAAATTATCGAATCAGGTACCATATTATTACGTTCTGTTTAGGCATATTATACATATATTATAACACGTATAAAACATATGCAATTAACAGTGTAGGCCATTTCGATAAACATGATCGACACTTATAAGTTCCCTTCTTGTATAACATCAAAGCCGGTGTTTTGCGGGTGATTCATTGCATTGCCCCCATGCACACGCACACGCACGCACGTACATACACACTTGACACATGACTTGATGTTTTCGCTAGACGTAGACACAAAAAACGCATGTTGTCATCTACTACTGACTGCATAGGCTATGTGTAGTTGGTGGTCTGCTCGGTTCAAGTGAGTGGTGCCAAGTGGTATGGACAATATGACGTTACTGAAACTATGTGGTGTAATATTTATTTTTTGCTGTAGTAGAAAATGTAAGTCTCGCGACCTAGTTTTAGCTCTGGAGTCCATTGGCTGTTTTATAATTTGTTTTTTGGTGTACTCACAGAATTGATGCCAAACGGTGTACATTTTTCTGTTTTCAGACCTATGAAAAGATATTAATGGCGCGTGACAAGCTTTATTTATAAGAATGTTTACAGTAATCGTTTGATATTTATTAACAACTGGATACAGTGTATTATCGCTCGCGCGCTGATGGCAGAGCAAAATCTATATGCATAAAAAATATGTTTACTTTACTCAAAACAGTCCGTTTGGGGGCATGAGCTTTGTGGGCTTATGTGCATTTAGACACCTTGTTAGGCATGAATATTTACTAAGGATTTTCGACTGATTCCACACATCTAAATGAGCAGTTTTCGAGCGATAATCCGTAGTATGTTTTAATATCTGAAGGGAAATGAAATTTAACTAATTAATTCACAATTAGTTGGGACATTATATGTCTGACTCTTCAAGGTTGTTCGACACAGTTGTTCCTTCTGATCATCAAACATTGTGATTATAATAAGTATTGTATATTTATAAGTTCCTATGATTGTAGAAATTTGTATTATTTTCATCGTCATCGGCGGTCTTCTCGGTTTTGAGTATGACATTAACATCGCAAATCGTTCAACGTTTTGTCGCACAAGCTTTTTCATGGGATAATTGGTCAATACGAGCTGTCAAATTCCTGTCGAACTCTGGCTGCTGATTTGTTCGATTTTCAAGCGCGAGCGCACGTTTCTGGCGGCGTTGTCGTTTGATTTCGGCATCGGTTGTTCTTTTGGTTTCGGCTTTTGCGGCTCCTTTTTTGACGGCCGTACGCCATGCACTGCGATCGTGCGCCATCTCCTCCCAGTGCCTCTTGTTGATATCGGCGACGTGGAGGTGGCGCTTTGTGCAGTCCATGTAGCGTAAGTGTCATCTTCCAACATTTCGCTTTGCCTGCCACAGCTCGCCGTACAGAACTGTCTTAGGCAGTCGGTCGTTATTAAACCGTACAACGTGGCCAGTCCAGGTAAGTTTCCGGCTGAGAAGCATTGCTTGTACTGTGCAGTACATCATTGTTGGTCACCAGGTCTGACCACCTGATTCCGAGGATGGCTCGTAAGTGGATTAATAACGGATTAATGACGACCAAATGCCTAAGACAGTTCTGTATCTGTGACAGTCGCTGAATATGACGTCTACACAGCGTGTATGTCTATGAACCGTACAGAAAACATGACAGGATGCTAGCACTGTTGACCTTGCATTTTGTTGTTACAAGCTTAATGCTGAGTTTGTTCCATAATCGTTAGCGCAGTCGTCCGAACGCGGCAGAGGCCGACTGAATTCGAGCCGACAGTTCTTTGTCGAGGCTGCAGTCGTTTGTGATGGTGCTAGCACAGTATTTAAATGTGGTAGCGAGGTTAAGAGGCGTACCATTGAGCAAGATCGTCAGTGCTGTGTACGGGTTGATGCAAGACCTAAGTTTTTCAAATATTGATAGAGATTCCACAAGCTGCAGAAGCTGTGGAAAACTTATCAAGTATCGGTTGTAGATCAACTTCAGAATGCGACACAAAGCCTGTATCTTCAGCTTATAAAAGGTCCCGAACGCACAGTTGTCTTACCTTCGTCTTCGCTTTGAGGCGTGACACATTGAAAACCTTCAAACATGAAACGGGTTATTGTGTTGCCTGCATAGAGGATGAAGTATATTCTACCTTGGGCAGGAGTAGATTGTATTATCTGAACCAGTATGCTCTGTGTCCAGCGGAGAACATCTGTTTGACGGCCGGAAAGCATTTCTGTTGACCCGCAATACTCAATTAACTGAGTGACTGGTCCATGCCGGAAAAAAAAACATCCACAGAGTTTGTCGAGATTTTCGCCATGCACCACCAGTGAAGCAGTATCTGCTAGTGCCTTCATCGCAATCTCCCACCCTGCTGCCGATGGGTTTGCTATTTTCCCATAGCTGGGACATGGGTTGGTGATTGGCAGAGCTTATTCCACACGCCAGTGTGTCATGCACAATGCACCTCTAGGGCAGCATGTTGCTCCGAGATCCTTCGCCTGATTTGTCTGGTACCTCGCGGTGACAATTTTCCATTGGTTACCTCGAGGAGGTTACGGCGAGAGTCTTGCCTTAGGAGAGACTACTCGGCTTGCTTTTCGCCGAAGCTAGCCAGCGGCGGAAGCTGAAAGCAGAAATGACAAGCACAACTACCCACTACCACACTAAACGCACCACTGGGGCATGCCATGCCAAATCAATCAAAAACAGAGTGAAATTTACATGACCACCTTCAATTTTTATGAAATTTGGTGTGTTAGCTCAAAATCGAAGACGGTCAAGTAAATTCTTGATTGACTTGATATGGAATGCCCCCACTAAAACCTATCACCCAACAAGTAGAAGGTACCAACAAATTAAGGATTTGACTATGTCATTATTTACAGTAATATTAAAACTCATACTGAAACATTTGTATTACATGAATTACGCAGCTTCTGCTGTGACTTAATCTGGTGGGTCATAGTTGCAGATGGAGACTACCATTATTAGAGTCCATGGTATATTACAGCATAACAGACAGTGAATAGAAAATAATAAAATATATAGTTTTACTGCTGTTTAAGTAAATTATGTAACATATTCTACAAAAGGTAATAATGCCATTCTCACTGATTGGTACACAATAAATTGTGATAACTATACCTTCCACACTGCACACAACGTATTCAGTATATCAAGACTGCCCATTCGCAAAATACACCTATACAATTTATTACAAAGCTATTGATTCAGTAAGTAACATGTTAAATCGCATAATACTGTGTAAAGAAGGAGCTGAAGATTGTAATGTTCGATGCATTCTTATTTGTCTTTATATTATATTCACAGATGACGCAGGAGGACTACTGTGCAGGCTAGAAAGTTGTACTTTCAAGAACAGCGTTTACTAATTATGTTGAAGTTCTGCCTCGGTTGCAGGGAATTTGGACTTCTCAGTTTGATGTTAGTAGAGCCACCATGTCAAATATGTTTCACATTTGTATAGTGTATTAACACTGTATGAACTATTTGAAAGAATTGTGTCTTGTGGGTTTTTACAGTAACAATAAATTATGTTTTAATGTAGGTATACAGATAACAATATTCCCAATAACGCTTGTCATGCTATTAAATATATTCGATTAACAATTTACATTTACTTTGTACGAGGTGTCCCTCGTTGACATATAAACTTGTAAAACGGCAACGAACATCTTTGTACGAGGTGTCCCTCGTTAACATATAAACTTGTAAAACGGCAACGAACATCTTTGTACGAGGTGTCCCTCGTTGACATATAAACTTGTAAAACGGCAACGAACATCTTTGTACGAGGTGTCCCTCGTTGACATATAAACTTGTAAAACGGCAACGAACATCTTTGTACGAGGTGTCCCTCGTTGACATATAAAATTGTAAAACGGCAACGAACATCTTTGACACAAATTTCGTATAGTAATAGTGGCGAGTATTCACTCGTCCCTCCCCCCGTGTTGATGAGCTTTCTCGAATTATGCAATTAGTCTGGCCCTGCCATCGTCAAAAGTTCTGATTCACCAACTGCGCCCCCATTTCCCATTGTTCTGTTCGAGGCCGTGGTGAGTGGGGATATTTGTAAAAAAAACTCTGCAATTTAGTTTTTTTACACAGTGAACTGATCAGCATTAAAAAGGCTTCAACTCCCAGGCTGCTCACACATTACGTCTGTGAGAACATAGTTGTTATAGGCCCGGTGCTGTATAATGTACAAGGCAGAAGCAGTGATTTGGGCGGCTCGTCTTTTACTCGAGGCGTGTACCGAATGCAGGAAGGAATCAGCAGTTCAGGCTAATGCAATATCTGGTTGTGTCAATGCATGCGTCCATCAATGCTTTCCCCTAGCTAATCACCCACAGCAGTGTCCAGAGCTGCCACCTCTGTGTGGAGGACTTCAACAGAATCGGAATTTTCCTCAAACTGCTGCTACAGTCGTGGCACGGCGTCGTCTGTTTATGTTTACTTTATTTATATATATATATATATATATATATATATATATATATATATATATATATATATATATATATATATATATATATATATATATATATATATATATATATATATATATATATATATATATATATATATATATATATATATATATGTATATGTGTGTATATATATATATATATATATATATATATATATACACATACATATATATATATATATACATATATACATACACACCTACATACATATACATACATGTATATATATATATGTATATGTGTATATATATATATATATATATATATATATATATATATATATATATATATATATATATATACATACATATACATACATATATACATACACACCTACATACATACATATATCGATACATACATATATACATACGTACACACGCGCGCGCACGCACACACATCCATAATTAGTCACGGATTTGGAGCACGTTCACGGTCCATGGCCTGCTACAATTCCAAATCGAAGCGCTGCTTATAAGGGAAGTTTCATAAATCGGTGCGAGAATGCTAAAAGGACAAGATGTTCTGCCATCGTTTTTTAGTGTATAATCTCTTAAATAAAATATATTTTAAACAGTTATTTTATTTGTCATACAATCACAAAAACTTTTGCCTAAAAAAGAATCCTTGAGTTTAATAAAAAAAACATGTATAGCTGTTTGGTGGCGTCACTTGTGTTCATATGTTTGGACGTCAACTTAATTGTTTTTTATAGAATTACATGGACCAAATCCATAATGGGGTGAAGGTTTACCTTGCGGTCAACAATACAACTTTGAGGATCAATTGTCTTTAAACCGATAGTGAAGTACATCAAAGTAAACGAGCAGCAACTTTTAAAATTACGCGCTGCAACAAAGCAAAAGTAAACCCAGTGTACTAGAAATAAAACAAATTTGTTTTACCACAAACTCATCTCTGTTCAGTATATAACAATTTCACAAAAACGTATGAAATCCAGCTTGAAGGACGCCTGAAACGACTCCTATTGCAACTATAAAATAACTATCACACCTCATGGTTTCAATGAGTGTCACGCTGTCCACACCGCCTGGCAATCACCCAAACGTCGTGTCAGGCACCATTCAGTTGAACACAGTACACCACAGTCCAACTAAATATAGACTCTATGAAGTCAGTGAAGTAGACAACTACATACTTTTACATGTATCATCGTCGTACATAGAAAAACGCACGCGCGCTCTTGTTGGCTGCATTCTTATATATTGTTGTAATATGTTTATTTATTAATTTAACAATTTTAGACCATGTTATTAATGTTTAATATGTTGTGATGCGCCACGAACAATGTACGGTCTGGCCCTATATCAAACAAAACATATTATTAAATATATTATCATTATTATATCGAAGATACAGTACTGCATATTGTTGGCAATCATTGTTCGGCCGGTACCGGAGCATTGACGAACCGTTTCCATAAAGGTCGATTGGTTATTACGGATGTTTCTCTGTGTTTGTCTTGACATGGTGTACACAAGATGAATTTTGACATGGGTTCTTCCTTGGTAATAATAGTGACCAGCCTATTGCTCCAATGGAAGCATATTGCTCTAATGGACATTTAGACACTTCATGACCATGATTCGGACTGTATCTCCCGTCGAGCGACCTGTCCAGTTCTTTAGTGAAGGGCCACGTGTCAGCTCCATCAAGTGACACACGATTGACGGTGGCCCTCAAGTATGTTGGACCTTCCTATTTTGGACTTCCTATTTTATTGTGCTTGTTACATGATGTTTTTATCGTATATAGGTGTTATTTCGAGTAAACATGTATTGTTCTAATAGAAGAATTAGCATTTGAATTATGTAAGACATATTTACAACGGCAAATCTCTAAAATCATAAAACATCACTCAAAAATATTTTGTTATTGTGATAATGTAGTTGAAGATAGAATATTGTGTATATGTCGTGTATAAAGTATGAACATTATATTATTCTCATTAAATTAGTGCTGGCAAATATTATGTTTAAATTAATATGTAAGTCTTACTCACGCACACCTACAAATGTATGTGCTCTTGAGTTTGATTAAGTTATTAAATGTAAAGTACTGTTAAGCAATGTATGTAGGATAAATAACAATTATGTGCAATTCCACGCGTGCAGTTCTAAACTTCCTTTGCGAGTCGTGCCTTTATTTCACTTAAAACTCACAAACGTGCGACTAACAAAACAACTATATGCTTATAATTCTACTTGCGTTGCTTCAAGAGGGATACGTTTGACACACCTATTTTATTGTCAGTTGCATATAAAAACATTCCAATTGTCGATGTCGCTGTATCGCACCCTGAAATTTATATTTGGAATATCTTGGGCGAGTGCCATCTTAGCAAATAACACAGGTCCGGCAGAAAAAGCAACGTGGGTGATCTATGTTCAATAATTCATGAACTAATTGTAGAATGTACTACGTTGTATTTATGACTACACCGATTACAGCAGAATGTAGTTTTCATTCTCCGCCAGGTGACTTTATTCCCGTAACAAGTTTACCCCCACCCCCCATCCAATAACGCTGCACGTATAGTGATCGTGATTCGTAATGTGTGTGTGTGTGTGTGTGTGTGTGTGTGTGTGTGTGTGTGTGTGTGTGTGTGTGTGTGTGTGTGTGTGTGTGTGTGTGTGTGTGTGTGTGTGTGTGTGTGTGTGTGTGTGTGTGTGTGTGTGTGTGTGTGTGTGTGTGTGTGTGTGTGTGTGTGTGTGTGTGTGTGTGTGTGTGTGTGTGTGTGTGTGTGTGTGTGTGTGTGTGTGTGTGTGTGTGTGTGTGTGTGTGTGTGTGTGTGTGTGTGTGTGTGTGTGTGTGTGTGTGTGTGTGTGTGTGTGTGTGTGTGTGTGTGTGTGTGTGTGTGTGTGTGTGTGTGTGTGTGTGTGTGTGTGTGCGTTTGTGTAAGGTGTAAACCGAGGACATTGGCCAGAATACACACCTTCTAACCGAGGTCCTACCGCCAACCGAGGACGTCCTCGGTTGGAAATAGTATTAAATCCTAGTCCAGGCACGTTTTTAAACGCCTACTAGTGGTTTCCTGTGTTAATTTGATGTAGACCTCGGTTAGCCGTTCAGAGCCTGTTTTTGTGTGAACTGTGTGTATAACTCTAGAGTCGGCGAAATATGTCTTCACACACTCGCTTTGACGCGCGTCCTCGGTTCTACGGTGAATATTCTGGTCCGAAGCGTTGCTCGGCAACGTCGACATTTCACTGTGTGCGCGACACCCACGTCCCGTAATTTGTTTCTGATACTGCCATGACAAATTTACGAATTTCAGATAGCACTATATCAGATAGTTATTCGACGCTTTTGGTATTACGTACTTAAGATCTTCCACAAAATTTCTATATTCACGTCACCGATTCGATTCGGCTGGCGTCGGTATGTAAATATGAATTCGGAGAGAGACAGTAGTTAACATGAAATCCCACAAGATACTTCATTGACATGCCCGATATTAAGATGGCATCCGCTACGCATTGTTTGGACTCGAAGCTTTTGGCATGTTCTTAATATCAATATTTTAAAACAATATTTATCAAATTACAAATTAACATCTACAACGAAGCAGCACATGGCAAAATATATGCCTCACATCTGACAGATTCTATATTTCTTGTTACACTGTGCTTTCATACATACGCAAAACGTAAAACGTGTCAACCGAGGACATTGGCCAGAATACACACCTGCTAACCGAGGTCCTACCGCCTATTTGATGTAGACCACGGTTAGCCGTTCAGAGCCTGGTTTTGTGTGAACTGTTTAGATATATATGACTCTCGAGTCGGCAAAATCTCTCTTCAAACACTTGCTTTGACGCACGTCTCGATGCAGTTGCACCTGACCGATTCCTTTTAGATCTGACCGATATAGTTGCATCTGCACTGTAGTTGTATCTGAATAACTAATTCGACAAGAAAAGTAACATCTAAGGAAATTCGGTGTACTAAGTATTAATACAAAATATTTGAATTTATAGCCCAAGTCCTATCATTTTTATCAGGAGCGACTCTGATACTGCCATGTCATATTTACGCATCTTGGATAGCGACGCTTTTGGTATTAGGTATTCGTCTTGTGAATGAAGTGTCAGCAAAGATATTCCACAAAATACTATATTCACCTCACGGACGTAATTTTCGGCTGGCATATGTATGCAAATATGAATTCGGAGAGAGGCAATACTTAACATGAAATCCCACAAGGTGCTTCATTGACATGCTAAATACAAAGGTGGCACTCGCTACGCATTGTTTAGACTCGAAGCTTTTGGCAAGTTCTTAGTATCAATGTATTTTTGTCATTAACATAACCATTTTAATGTATGTATAAATTTTGTACTGAAATTCCAATATGTACGTATCATTTGTTTAATAAACGTTTAATACGTTATTTATTAATTCATTACATATTAATATCTTCAACAGTGCACCACAGGGCAAAATATATGCCTCACATCTGACAGATTCAATATTTCTTATAACACTGTGCTTTCATACATACGCAAAACGTGTCAACCGAGGACATTGGCCAGAATACACACCCGTTAACCGAGGTCCTACGACCTATTTGATGTAGACCACGGTTAGCCGTTCAGAGCCTGGTTTTGTGTGAAATGTGTAGGTATATATATATGACTTTCTAGTCGGCAAAATCTCTCTTCAAACACTAGCTTTGACGCGCGTCACAATGCAATTGCATCTGACCGATTCCTGTAGATCTGACCGATGCAGTTGCATCTGAACTGCAGTTGTATCTGAACTGCAGTTGTACGATGTAACTGAACTACAGTTGTATCTGAATAGTTTATCCGACAAGACAAGTAACATATAAGGAAAGTCAGTGTACTATACGAATTGTTACAAAATGTGTGAATTTATAACCCACTTCCGGTAATTTTTATCAGGCGCGATCCTGATACAGCCATGACACATTTACGAATCTTGGATACAGCGCCGTTATTCGACGCTTTTTTGTATTACGTATTCGTCTTATGAATGAAGTATCAGCAAACATCTTCTACAAAATAATATATTCACGTCACAGACGTAATTTTCGGCTGGCGTCGGTATGCAGATATGATTTCGGAGAGAGGCAGTACTTCACATAAAATCCCACATGCCAAATACTAAGATGGCGTCCCGTACGCATTGTTTAGACTCGAAGCTTTTGGCATGTTCTCAGTATCAACGTATGTTTGCCATTAATAAAACAATATTAATGTATGTATAAATTGTGTACTGAAAGTTCTATTATGTACGTATCATTTGTTTAATACAGTATTTATTGTTTCGTTACAAATTAACATCTTCGACGGTGCAGCACAGTGCAAAATTTATGCCTCAGATCTGACAGATTCAATATTTCTTATTACACTGCGCTTTCATATATACGCAAACGTAAAATGTGTCAACCGAGGACATTGGCCAGAATACATGCCTGGTAGCTGAGATCCTACAGCCTATTTGATGTAGACCACGGTTAGCCGTTCAGAGCCTGGTTTTGTGTGTGACTCTCGAGTCGGCAAAAATCTGTCTTCAAACATTCGCTTTGACGCACGTCCCGAAGAAGTTGTATCTGACCGATTCCTTTTAGATCTGGCCGATGCATTTGCATCTGAACTGCAGTTTTATCTTTTTAGTTTATTCGATAAGATAATAACATATAAGGAAATTCAATGTACTACGAATTAATACAAAATGTATGAATTTATAAATAAATTCTGGTCCGAACCAGCATCACCATTTCAGTGTTACACGACAAGGAAGAATGCGCGACACTCACGTCTCATAATCTTCTATCTAAGAATTATACACAAAGCGACACGTCACGATGCAGCTGCATATGACCGATGCCTTTTGGATCTGACCGATGCAGTTGCATCTGCACTGCATCTTTCTGGATCGGGAGAAAAATCAAGTAACAAGGAAATTCAGTGCACGACGAATTAATACAAAATGTGTGAATTTATAACCCACGTCCGTAATTTTTATCAGGAGCGACTCTGGTACTGCCATGACACATTTACGACGGAGCAAGAACTGTGAACTACGTGAAATGCAGTCAATTAAGACGAGAATCAAGTGTTGTCAGATCTTATCTGGCTGCTAATGGCATCCCTGGTGTGCGATGTAGGCTGAATACCGTCGGCTGGTCACTGGAAGGTGCAATAAAATTAACCAGGCTAGTTGATAGATTCTAGGGATTTGATGCTGATGGGAGTATTTAAATGTACAAGAATACTAAGCTTATTTGAGGGGAAGCAGGCAAGGATCTCAACCTTCCACTCTCCCCTGAGGGGAAGGAGGCAAGGGTCTCAATCTTCCACTTTCCTCTGAGCGGAGGGAGGCAAGGGTATCAACCTCCCACTCTCCTCTGACGGGAGGGAGGCAATGTTCTCAACTTCCCACTTTCCCCTGAGGGGAAGGAGGCAAGGGTCTCAACCTACCACTCTCCTCTGAGGGAGGGAGGCAGGGGTCTCAATCTTCCACTTTCCTCTGAGCGGAGGGAGGCAAGGGTATCAACCTCCCACTCTCCTCTGACGGGAGGGAGGCAATGTTCTCAACTTCCCACTTTCCCCTGAGGGGAAGGAGGCAAGGGTCTCAACCTACCACTCTCCTCTGAGGGAGGGAGGCAGGGGTCTCAATCTTCCACTTTCCTCTGAGCGGAGGGAGGCAAGGGTATCTACCTTCTACTTTCCTCTGAAGGGAAGGGGCAAGCGTCTTAACCTTCCACTTTCCCCTGGGCGGAGGGAGGCAAGGGGCTTTACCTCCCACTCTCCTCTGAGGGGAGCGAGGCAAGGGTCTTAACCTCCCACTTTCTGAGGGGAAAGAGGCAAGGGTCTCAACCTTCCGCTTCCCTCTCAGCGAAGGGAGGCAAGGGTCTCAACCTTTCGCTTTTTTCTGAAGGGAAGGAGGCAAGGGTCTCAGTCTATATAAATAAATAAATAAATATATATATATATATATATATATATATATATATATATATATATATATATATATATATATATATATATATATATATAGACTGAGACCCTTGCCTCCTTCCCTTCAAAAAAAACATTCAATACATTCAATATATATATATATATATATATATATATATATATATATATATATATATATGTGTATATATATTTTTTTTTTTAACATTCAATATATATATATATATATTGAATGTTAAAAAAATATTAAATTTCCGTTCTTGTTTTGTAAAATCATGATGTTTTTCTTACGAAACTTGATGCCCGTTGGTGTTCCTGGCGTCATTGTTTTCAGTTTGCATCATCGGGGGTTCGGGATTGTTTGTCCCTGTATCTTTAGGGTCCTCGATGTTGTGCTGTGCCGGTGGGGTTGTGCGAGCATCCAGACTAGTGTTCGTCGAGCCTGTCTGATAGAATACCCCTATTGCTCCCTGGCCTGTCGGCGGCGCGGAGGGTGAAATAAACGTCGCCGGATTCCCGTAATTTAAGTGTAGCCCGCCCTTATAAAATGTTTGTCAATTTTATATTCAAACATACTCATACTGATGGCATTAACACAATTAGTAGATAATCTGTTCAGGACTGTTCCATTCATTTATCGGCCACTTGGAGAACTAGTATGTTTTTAATGCAATCTACACCATTCTTTTACTAACGCTATTTGAATACCCTTTGAAGCCGCAATGCCACATCAAGCATCGCAACTCTACTGACCGGGAGTCAACCGAAAATCACCCTCTACCTCCCGCCTCCCGTCCAACACTGTAAATCTTCCCGAAATGTCAGCAGGGCTCCCGCTCAGCACTACATTAATAACAGTAATAATTATTATAATAATTACAACGGCAGAGCGCATACCTTCGCTATGCAGAACAGTTCGCCAGTTGGAACAGACTCATGAATGTGAGATAAACCGCCCTTTCATCTGTTTATATTGCTTCAGGTTTGTATTATGAATGGCATTTACTAAAGTAAAAATCGTGAAATTTCAGAGGAAACTTATGTTTGATAAATTTGGCGCTCTACCCTAATCCTGGAAATCTCCCGGATGCAATGTTCAAAAGGTTGGGATGCATGCCACATTGCTATGATACTCCAGGCCTCGGTTACGTGGAAAATAAATAAAGACTTAAAGACGTCTAGAGTCTTAGGGCAACAGAACACAACAAATCCGCATGTTGGAGGGGAAACCACCTCCCGACCCCTCCACCGCGCGGCGTTGTCACATATTATCTGCTACTTTTGCGTTTACAAATGTTTGCATGCATGCAATTACACAAAATAATCAGTTAATTAGTAATAGTTAGTTACTCCTTACAGACATTGGATGGGAAAACCCCCAAACAAGAACAGTCAGAAGATTCTGCATATTATATAAGAAAGGACACACCTTGATAGATATGTAGATATATTAATACACCATACACACTACTAGATGTTCATGAAAGCATACCAACCAGTTTCTCCAAATTAGACACCAACACAATTGGAAATAGTTCCTTTTTCCATACGAGTGAAATACCCACTTCCTCTTCTCCATGCTCAATCTTTATATACCTAAGCAAATTGCAATGCTTTTCGAATTCTTGCTTGTTTGTTCTTTTGCTTGTTTAGCAATTTGGGAAGAATGTAAGGGGTAGGGTTTGGGTGGTTGACACCTGGTCGTGCAATAAGGCTGTTGAGTAACATGTGGGTAGGGATATATTATTTGAATTTGGGCGGTGTTTAACTTGAGGTTTTTCGATTTAGTTTATATGATTACCTATGTGATAATCAATTAATTCAATTTCGAATCTCTTGAAGTTTTACTCTCATTTGATGGTATATTTTGCTATCAACATATTCTCCTACAGTGGCAATGTATGTTACAATGCTGCCAGTGACATTGACACTGAACGTGTGCATTAATACGGTTAACAAAGGCAAATATATAACTCAACTGCGCCATATTCAGGGAACCAATTTTAACACACATCTGAAAATTTTTTTTTAAATTGCGGCTAATAATGTTTCCTTATACTTCCTGTGATCCTTACGATAAGAAGATTGTCTTAGCAAATTACGCATTTAATGGCATGCTTAACGCCCTCCTAAGTGTTACACCAACCCCCATGGAGTAACTCAGTTGCATTTGTAATCTGATATGCGTGCGCGTTCCGGCAAAGCGCTTGTTATACTCACGTGCCTGACCGACGACAGTTCGATATCACATTCCACTCTCTCGTCCGGCGATTAAAACAGACCTGTCACATTTGTTTGGTTGAAATCGGCATTTTATCTTAAATTTGTGTATAAATCCGTACAGCATTTTCATTGCTTTACCGCCCTTATGAAAATATGCCATCGTATTCCATGTTAAAATACCATATTGTTTTATAAAAGGTAAACCATGGTATACCATGCAATTACAATACACAACATATAAAAAAACGTGGTCTACCACAGTTTACCACGTAATGTCATGGTATACCACTGTATTACATGCAATACCATGTAATATCATGGTATACCATGCATTCCTACTCCGACTGAGTGTCAACATTTATCAGGCTACAAAATATACCTACATAAGAAAACTCCGCTAGGTTTTGTCCGAAATCTGCGTAGGATCAAACGAATTTGCTCTTTCACAGCCACTGTAAGTTTGTCATTGCATGTTAAAATAAAGGTAAGTTCGCTATATACTAAAGAGTAGCATGTCTTCCTCTTAGCTTAGAATAACTTGTTAAATATAAGGCAAAAACAGAAATTATTCCTCGTGAGCAATCACGCAAATGTTGATAGCCTATACGTGCAATTGTATTGACACAATGTGATCCTGTACAATATATTTCTCTCAACTGGCAATATGTATGACAGGTTCATACAAAGGGTTCATATAAATCGGGAATGCCCAAACCTCTTGATTGCTGCTGGTTTGCACACATGCTAAACTACACAGCCTTTACGTCTTTACGCCTACATTTCGTAGTCATGACAACTAACTGGTTGGCGCATCTTGTTTTTAATACATACCGTTAATCATGGTCCACAAAAGGTGGCCAAATTATTGTAGGCCCTACTTGACCTTAGTTTCAGCCAACTCTCTGCGTACCCCCGGAAAACCTCTCGCTTATCCGGGGCTACGCGTACCCCAGGTTGGGAATCGCTGGTTCACAACATAAAGCCAAAACTTTACCAGTTTGTCATTTCGACTCAAGAATACTGTACACTACCAACGAACTTCCGAGTCTAAACTTCGTCTGACTGACGCCATTTTAGTATAGGGAGTGTCACTGAAATTGTGCATTGTGGGATTGAAATTAAGTATCCCCTCTCCCCGAGTTCATATTTACATGCCGACAACAACTGAATGTAACGTCAGTCACGTGTCAGACTTTATTATTCATAAGATGATGACGCAATATCAAGTAGGCGTCGAATTATAAATACTCGCATACGAAAGAAAAACGGCGCTATACACGATTTCTATAAACTTGTCTCGCCAGTATCAGAACCACTCCACTGTTTACGGCATTGAAGAAACTCACAGGACACAGGTGTTGCTCAGTCTTCAGTGTTACGCAACAAAAGTAAACGCAAGTGTATCGCGAAATCGCGTCCTGCATGGCTCAAACCCTGTTATCGATCTAATTTAAGCAACGTCTTCACCATTTCCCCGAAAAAGCTACTGGACTGAATATTCAAACAATTGACGCAATTATAAATACACTGTCTCATACAACTAATTCCTGCATAACATATATTTAGTGCACAGTGTGCCGTGCATCAATCTATATATACACAAGTCCGCATATGGATAGTAACCAACACAGAATGTGTGTATGGTGTGCGTCCTCGTTCTGAATGTACAGAGTCCGGTGATTAAAAATTATGATTTATTAAAAAAATACACTGTTTTTCATATCACTAACATGAATGCTTACATATGATAACACAATAACTATGTCGGTCTGTTATTAACAAAGTCCCCGGTTGGCGGGATCTACTCCGGTGTCCTCGGTTGGCACCATAAACGTGTATGTGTGTGTGTGTGTGTGTGTGTGTGCGTACGTGCGTGCGTGCGTGCGTGCGTGCGTGCGTGCGTGCGTGCGTGTTTGTGTGTGGGTGAGTGCGTGCGTGCGTGCGTGCGTGCGTGCGTGTTTGTGTGTGTGAGTGCGTGCGTGCGTGCGTGCGTGCGTGCGTGCGTGCGTGCGTGTGTGCGTGTGTGTGTGTGTGTGTGTGTGTGTGTGTGTGTGGGAAGGTCACCCTTGGCACTGAATTTGAATTATGAATTATGGGATACATAATTATAATGTATGTGTTTGTGTGCCATTCTCCCATGGATGTGTAAAAGTGTGTTGTGTATACAGTGTCGGCGTTAGGACGAGGTATTACTGTCGGGACTATGGTCCTCGTTAAACATTCTTTACGAAGTTGTACAAATGCCTTAAGAGCCACGGGTTGTACTATCTTTTCTCGCTTACTCTCCCGTTTTACACTTCACCCCCTGCAGACCAGTTCATTCCAACGCTATATCGACTTCTCTGGGAAGCATTCAGTCATGCTGCAATTACTGCGCGAAGAATGTTTGTTCACATATCCACCTCTGTCTGTAGCCACTCATAGATACAGCTGGGTGAACTGTGACAAAGTGGGATGAACGAAATTGCGAAAGCTTCGTAACGGCTGCAAGTCGAACCCAGGTTCTCTCGACTGAGAGCCTGACATTCTACTCACTACGTCCCCTCTACGTCCCTGCTACGTCCCCACTACGTTCCCACCCACCATGTGGTATGTGACAAACCTGTTACATTTAATCGCCAACCAAATTTCCAGTTATGCTGTTTTCTAATTGTTTATTTGTTTGACCTAATTGTGTACCCATTCGAAATTGTATGTCAATAAAAATGTATTTTAGCACAGGAACTGTCAGTGATCATGACCATTTCACGCACTAAGCATGATATATCGAAAGAAAACAAGGCGTTTCGGTTGGTGACAATGACCATGTATGATACTTGACTGCATGAAGGTATGTTTTGGCCCGCGACATTGAACACGTAATTGTAACGTGACATAACGTTTGAGTCATATAAAAATCAGGGAATCAACGCTGAAAGAGCACGACTCAGATCGAGTACGAAGACCTTCGTGTGGCTGAATCGGGTAAGGAGTTTTATAAATATTTGTTTAAGTACAATATATTATGTTTACGTTCATTGAATATATTTGGTACAGCTCTAATATTCTGCGCGTACACTATCACACCGTGCAGAAGCGGTTCTACCCTTTTGCTACAAGTTGTAATGTCTTCGCAATTGTGTGGCGTTTCTGCACCAAGCATCCATTAATAAAACAATATACCTCAACCTTTCTAGTGTAATTATGATACTTAGATGAGTGGTTATTGTCTGAAATAATTCCTTAAAACAATGGATACAAATGTTTTTCTCCTGAGTCCGCCGGGTTTTTTTTAGAAAGGAATTATTTTTTATTTCCTGACAGACCCCTTCATTTCAAAGCCATTTCGACCTCTCTGGGAAGCATTCAGTCATGCCGCAAAAACAGCGCGAAGACAGTTCGTTTACATATCCACCAGTCTTTAGCCATGTCTGCACGTTCCCTCCTATCTCCGTCAGTTTGTAACTCTGTATGTCTGCACGTTCCCTCCTATCTCTGTCAGTTTGTAACTTTGTATGTCTGCACGTTCCCTCCTATCTCCGTCAGTTTGTAACTCTGTATGTCTGCACGTTCCCTCCTATCTCCGTCAGTTTGTAACTTTGTATGTCTGCACGTTCCCTCCTATCTCCGTCAGTTTGTAACTCTGTATGTCTGCAGGTTCCCTCCTATCTCCGTCAGTTTGTAGCTCTGTATGTTTGCACGTTCCCTCCTATCTCCGTCAGTTTGTAACTCTGTATGTCTGCAGGTTCCCTCCTATCTCCGTCAGTTTGTAGCTCTGTATGTTTGCACGTTCCCTCCTATCTCCGTCAGTTTCACACGAATGATGCTGACATTTTCTTCGTACACTAAAACATTGTTGACCCCACACACACCCCCCCCCCCGGGTGTATATTACGTAAAAATCTATGTGGACGTTTGAATTACATTGCGTAACTCAGAACAACATGAGTTCGCAGTTAGGTATAATTGTAAGAAACACTATGCGCGTTTCTATGATTGTTCCTAATTACGTGATTGGCATTGACATTGGGCCTACCAACACCTTAATGGGTAGTGCAAGGAGTCATAGGCTTTGCAGTGGCAGCTTTTTCTCCCGTGCAACGCCGGGTAACTCGGCTAGTTCTTTATAAAGCTCACGTTTTACTTATCAATTGAATCGGAACATGCAAAATCAACAAGTACACGATGTTTTTATCGGTCGTTTCGCTACGATCGATCAGTGTAGGCCTACCATCATGAAGTTGGTGAACCTCTTAACTTGAGACAAAAGGAGAGAGGTCTCGTACACGTGCAAAATTGGCGTGTTGAACTTCCATACTATGTTCCCCCTGAGTTGCTTTGACGAGATAATGCGTTCGAGTATCATTTTGCAGTTTGCTTCCTCTCTATTGTGGCAGTTTACGCAACTGTTGCAGTTAGAAAAGACATTAACAATGTCATGTAATCTGTATATATATATATATATATATATATATATATATATATATATATATATATATATATATATATATATATATATATATATATATATATATATATATATATATATATATATATATATATATATATATATATATATATATATATGATATTGTAATTATATACTACAAGTATCTGTGCCGCTTAGTAGCGTATATCGGATCTCGGAAAAAAAGCCAAGGGAGGAGGCCAAGCTGATTCACCAATTAGTGCGTCATGTTACCGTGTAGTGGCGCAATAGTTTATTCACGACGAAGTTGTCCGAAAGCCAAGTGGCATGGCCCAATGCCCCCCTCCCCCAATACGCACTGGTTCCACGTAAAAAACACGAACATCTATTGATTTTGTAACAATGGCTACACATTTAATATGATATTAGTAGGTTCTATCGCACAAGTTATGTTGGTGCTGATGTGGTTCCGATTCACAGGAAGAATCCAATGAAGAAGTCGGCGATGTGACGTCCGGTGAGTTTGTCAAACTTGACAGCAAAGCACATGCAATGTGTACAAAGAAAACGAAATATAGATCCGTGACAAAGGAATGGTTGATTTTTTACCATTCAAATTCATGGTTTATTATCTTAACTATTGTTCGGAGATGTGCATACAGGGTGCGGGTGATTCTGCTTCTGTGTTCAGTTATGTACACTTATATTAAGAAATGTTTGCATGTTTGTATTGGTTTGTGTAGGAACCCACACACATTGTTGTACCCTTCCATATATACAAAATGAACCATACGTAAATATCCCTGCGTACTGCCATTCCACGGGAACACGTCAATATGAGATTAAAAAAACAATGTATGATATCTGAGAGAGAGAGGGGGGAGAGTATAATTCCATATACAAAGTGAACGTAAGCGTGTGCTCTAAGGATACACATACGTACATGTGTACATGTGTACATATGCGGTAATACATATCACTATGTAAACAATCACGATATGAAACAGTTGTGGATTTGTTTACAATAAATAAAGATCGCGATAAGAAAGGTAATGTATAGTTTATTAAAAATTAAATAGAATACATAAAATTACTGAGTAGAATCAACGCACCCACCCACGTCCTCCGTGCACCCACGCGCACACCCACGAGCCCACCCACGCACCCACGCGCACACCCACGAGCCCACCCACGCACCCACGCGCACACACAATGAAGGCACTGTCTATGTTTTAGCCCTGCGCATATATGCCAAGCCGAAGACATGCGAGGGATGCTATTGTTGCTGCTCTGGTTCGTGTCGTTACCGGTGTTTTGGCTGGATAATCAAGTGCCACTGTCCTCGCGTCCAGTGTACGTGCTACACTCGACACCCCGGCCATAAACACTGGCACTGCTCGACTGGTGACGTCAACTCCTACGCCGAATGCCACATCGGGCGCGTCAAGTGCGCTTCCGGCTGCAAAATATAGACGGGGCGGTCGGGCTGGTCTCGATCATCAACTGCTGCCGAAACGAGAGCAAATGGCTACACAGCGGAGAAGATATTATCACTGGTCTGAATTGGACTTTCTGCCATTTCAACGAGACTCTGTTTGGTTGCAATAACCGTTAATTTTAAATACTTACTTTCAATGATTTAATAATGTCAACTACATCATGTATCAGAGATATTGTGCAGTGTAGATGCCTGGCAATTCGTAAAGGTGCCTGTCAATGCGTCGGAGATAATAAAACTTACAGCATATGTGGGCCGATCGGTACGAAACTTTACAAGGTAATCCGGTGGGCCCTTTAGACGGGCATGGGAGAGTTGGATTTGGATCCACTGTTAAAAATAAAGTAGAACAGTAAATCATAACTCCATTGCCGTTTGGTGGCGTCATTTTCCGACAGGGGTTGCGGTTTTTTGAATGCATACGCTAGATGGCGCCAGTGACACGAGCTGGAAATGTATACCAGGGGATATGACTACCAAGGTCTCGTGTTTGTGCCGTTGTTTGCCGTGGGGACTTTCTTAGCCTTGGGACATCGGGCAACCATTAATAACTAAACACATAGCTGTGTTTATATGAGCTTCTACTACATATATATTTGACTACGCAAAGGAACCACTGAAACTGCCGCTTGAGTAAGGCTGATACACCCGGGCATCGCCGGAAACACTGCTTACCACAAAGCATTGCATTGCAGTTATACTCCCAGTCATCGCCGGGTAACACCGCTAGTGCTTTATGCAGACTGTAATTACCAATTCTTCTTAAGGTTATGTTTCTCCTAATCAACCCAATAATTTGCTTTGAAGTAGCTATCCTAAATTGCTATGAAAATTATAAGTCCTTTTGTTTCATAGTTGTTCCTAAAACAGTTTCTCCCATTTTATAATTTACACCAATGTTTCTATTTCCTGTGTGTAGGCATTTATATTAATACAAATTTAATAGTTTCTGCCATTATATTTGATGTCGATTTGATTAATTTGTATAGATTATCTTGTTAGCCCAGTGCAATAGTTTTGGTTGGAGCATCTTTTCCAAGTAATATAAATGTATTAAGGAATAATATAGATAATATATTAGTCCTTGTAGCATCCATCTCAAAACCGATTTGTTGACTATGCGACCCCCTGTGCCATGCGCATTTAGTTGGATTAATACGCCACCGAGTTAAGGGGAGATATGGCAGCTAGAATTATGTTTTTTGAAAACAATATTCAAAATGTGTTTCCTTCATATTCCAATTGTATGTTTACTATCAATAAAGTTAACTTTTGTAACACTGACAAAACTCTTCAATAGCTCTATATGTGGATACATGTTGCATATACCATGTAATAAATGCCGTCATACAATCTTTGATGACCAATTATAAAAAATTACATTTGGACAAAGAGAAAGTACAACACTCTGGAATTTAAAACGATATGATAATCTGGTTTGGGGGAGATACACTGAATTGTGCTGTGATAAATTCCAAAAGTGTGTGTAACAAGAAAGAAGAGATGGTCATTTATGTATATGATAAGAAACTGGAAGCCAGTGCAACTGTTTAAGTAGTGGTAATGACGGTGAAAACCGAGGTGCCCTGAGAACCACACGTGCCAGACAATTTTGTACTCGTTGGAGTTTAGCCAAGTCTCTTTTAGCAATGTTGTTTAGTAGTGAATTGCAATAGTCAAGGCGGCTACTAATTAATGGCATTTATATTTTGTTAGCAGTAGATCTAGATATGTGACGCGGAATTCGACGGAGATCACGAATATGATAGAAACAGGATTTACATACTTGAGAAATATGCTGGTGAAAGTTGAAGTCACTATCAAAAACAACACCAAGATTGCGAACAGTATCTGATGGGAATGTATCACTGCCAAGCAGTTAAACTGGAAAATGGTTGATGACTCAATTTCTTTGATGTTTAGTGCCAATAATAATAAAATCTGTTTATCGTTTAGTGCCAATAATAATAAGGTCTGTTTTAGCATTAGATTTCAAAATAATTTCCGGTCAGAATTTACATAGAGTACTACAGAAGTGTAGTCAACGCAATGTTCTCCAGGTTCGAAGCGATTTTACTCGTGTACGTCAGACAGCCACATACATGGTAGCAATATAATCACTCTCGTTGACAATGAAACGAACAGTGAATATAGATATCACCGTAAATCATAAAGAAAGTAGTGAATGTAAACCTCAATTAAAATGTATATAGACTCTTAAAGTCTACAATATTTGACAAGTAAATTCTGACCGGAAATTTTTAAATCTAACGCTAAAGCAGGTATGGCCCGCAAGGACCTCCCTTACTGAAAATTTGACTAGATACCTCAGTGTAAATTAAAAAAATAGTCTTGCCCGCCCTTTTGAAACGTACCTCCGGGGTATTTATACTATCAGTTTCCCAAAATCAGACGCAGTCACTAAAGGCGCTGCATGTGGTTGCTTAAATATCCAATATGCTTTATCATTGTTCAACTTGTTAAATCCACCCACCCTCTCAGCCGCTGGACACTGACATCTGCCAGCACTTCCTTACCTAGTTTGCAATTTAATTTTTTAATTCTTGGAGCTAGGCCAAATCCAGGGTTCCCAGGGCTCCCTCTCAGCTCCCTAATTACGTTGACCTCCGAGGTCACAGCAATTGAGCAAAAGTCAGGATTAAAGGGCCTCACACCGTCTTCAATTAAAGTAAGACTGAAAGTTCTAAACATTACCATCAATCTTTGGCACCATATGGATTTTTCCAAATTCACTTGGGTGGTTTAAATAAAAACGTTTAGAAACCTGCTTTTCTATTGCAAATCTACGCTTAATACATTGATTAAACATCTCTTATTAATATTAGTTATTCAAAACTAATTAAACCAAACTGGCATATACTTTACATTCCTCCCACACATTTTTTCAAAACAAAGTGTTGTTTTTAACACAACAATTTCAAAACAAATTAAAGGAGAGGTCAGTTTGGTTTTGCTACTGTACGTCCAAACAACGAAGTTGCTCGAATACAATGAAGAGTATACCTTCAAGACAGACAATATAAATGTTTTTGACTGGAAATATATACGTTGGTACTTATACATGTATCATACAATGTACCAAGAATACAACATCGGTAGTCACATGCATTTTACAAGGTACCGTAGAACAAACGTCGGTACATACATGCATCATACAAAGTACTAGAATAAAACATTGATAAACACATGCATGTTGTGTACCAGAAAATACATCGAAACTTAACAAACGCAAATGATCACGTAGAATATACGTTCTATTCTATCCCTCACGGATACAAACGCCGATTAAGCAAATCAGTGCCCGTTGGCGTATAATCCAGAGCGTATCAATAATACCCAGTCGTATATAAAGGCTAAATAAACAATCATAAAACGAAGTTTCACAATGCTAGGATAAAAGTAAGAATACATCAACAATCCACACAAATCAATTAATGCGCTACAATGGTATGTCTACATCTTTAACAGCTTCGACGTAATCTTTTACGTTACGACATGGACTCTCTATCCGTTTGTGACACAATTTCGGTTTCGACACAATACTCTTATATAGTATTACAACCATCTTCAACACACACATTATAATAATTGCTACAGTACAGGATGCATGTCCCGGATACATTTCCCACATTTGAAAAGCACCATTGGAGACTAGCAGAAGTCAAAATTCTAACCATGTATTTTTTCCTGGCTCTGGATGCACAACTATCTGACTTAATAATAAATACAGTCAATGTACCCATAAGTTGATATTATATCTATGATTTAACAAGATTTAACAATATTAGCCATGCAAGCCAAAGGCCCGTATGGCAAGTGGACAAGGAAGCCATTGGTTTATCGAGAGTCCAACAATGTTCACCTACGTGTAAACCGTCCTCCTGAGATATGTGTCAATCCGGTTTTTAAACATATTCATGCTGCTAGCAGTTATACAATCCATAGACAATTTGTTCCATTCATTTATTTTCCTCTGTGAGAACGAGTTCTTCCTGATATCCAATCTATACTGAGCCTTTACTAAATTTACCTCATGTCCTCTAGTTCTGATGTCTTTCTTGAGTGAGAAAAACATATTTCTATCAATATTTCATACCCAATCAATCTGATCTCATCTTACCCTCCATGTCTCTAGAGTTGTTAAACCACATTCTTGTTGGCGTTTTTCATAGATCAGGTCTCTTAGTCATGGACTAATTTTAGTTGCTCTCTTCTGTCTCATCTATCCACTTGGTGATTTCTTCCAAAAAAACATAATATATTTGATAAGCATGACCTCGCTTTTAGGAATCCATGTTGAGATGAATTTAATAATTTGCGCCTAACAAGGAAGTCCACCGTATGGTCTTTAATTAACCTTTCTAATAATTTACAAATCACAGACGTTAAACTCACTGGCCTGTAATTCTCTGACTTATTTCTCAAACCCTTTTTAAATAATAGTATGATGTTTGTTTCTTTCCATTAAAAAGGAACAACTCCCTCTTTTAATGACAAGTTGAACACTCTTGCAAATGGTAAACTGATTTGATCTACTCTTTCAATTAGTAGTTTTGAAGGAATTATATCCACTCCTAGTTATTTATTATCCTTCATTGCCTTTATTTTCTTAGCTACCATTTCTGGAGTTGCAATTAACGGTCCTAAATAGCCAGATTTACCTTCCAGAAATTTAGCATCTGGAACTGGTACTGAACTAATATCCTCTCTTGTAAACACTGAAGTGAAGTAACCATTTAGGCTTTCCGCCATTAAAAACCCCTGTGATATTATATTTCCAGCATTGTTTTCTAGAAGTTCAACCTTGTTTTGTACATTTTGTTTACTCCTGACATACGCATAAGAACTCTTGCTGTCTTTTTTATGTTACATGCTAGTTTTTACTCATAGCTTCTTTTACACCAGCGGTCGGCAACCTGCGGCCCGCGGAGCTATTTCATGCGGCCCGCTGATTAAAATCGAGATTGTACACAATGCGGCCCGCACCATGCTTCTGAGCCAGAGGTTGCTGAACACATCGATAATCTTTGCATATCGGCAAACGAAAACATGTATTCCTTCCTTGAAGTACCGTTATTATTACGCGCTTTTAAATTTTTTAGCTTTGTGTGACAATCGTAGTAACACCGCTGGCTCATGAGAATGGTCTGACGGGCAGGTAATTATGTTTATTTCCTGATTTCGAGAACTGTTTTAATGTGTTTGCATTCAAGACCTACGTTTAGCTGGCTATATGCGACTCATAATATATATCAGTAACATGTGCATTTTCTTTGCAGCGCATCGATGAAGCAACAGCTTGTCTTCATCAACAGAAGGACAGAGGCGCAGAACAACGTCAGGGCAAGCTTCGAGGTTAGCAGCCTGATTGCATCACGGCTGAAACCTTTCACAGACGGCAAATTTGTGAAAGACTGTCTACTGGCTGTTGTAGACGTCGTATGTCCAGAAAAGAAAAGCCTCTTCGAAGCCGTCAGTTTGTCCGCTAGGACGGTCACGCGCCGTATCGAGGATCTCGCAGCTTATGTGAAGGCAACACTACGAGATCGTGCCGAGGCGTTCGAGTGCTACTCGCTAGCACTCGACGAGAGCACGGATAAGCGGGACACGGCACAACTGGCAGTCTTTGTACGGGGAGTCGACCAGAAGTTTCTCATAACAGAAGAGTTCGTACGACTCGTACCACTGAAAGAGAAGACAACTGGCGCAGATGTGTTAGAAGCGGTACAAGTAGCTATGAACGACATCGGACTGAAGCCAGAAAAACTGTGTGGGATGACAACAGACGGTGCACCTTCCATGGTCGGAAGAACTAACGGAGTCGTTTCGCTGATGGAAAAGGTTCGACAAGATGCAGGTGCAACTGCGACGCTTTTCAGGTTCCATTGCATCATTCACCAAGAAAACCTGTGTGGCAAATCAGTTAAAATGCAGAACGCTATGAGCGTCGTAGTTAAGACCGTGAACTTTGTTCGCGCTCGTGGCCTAAACCACCTGCAGTTTCAGCATCTACTGGCTGAGGTGAACGCACAGTACCAAGACCTGCTGTACTATTGCGAAGTACGCTGATTAAGTCGAGGTGCCATGCTGCGCCACGTGTATAAACTCAGCAATGAAATCAGTCTGTTCATGGAGCAGAAATGTAGAGCAGTACCAGAATTCGCGGATCCCACATGGATGTGTGACTTTGCCTTCCTTGTCGACGTCACGGCTCACCTCAATCAGCTGAATGTCCAACTCCAGGGAAGGGAACATCTCATCAACGAACTCTTCCAGTTTGTCTCCGCGTTCGAGATGAAGTTGCGACTATGGGAGACACAACTGCGGAACGCCAACTACGTACACTTCCCAACACTCATGGAAAACGAACCGGCAAGTCCGGACACTTATATAGCGTTCGGTGAGCTACTGCGAATGGAGTTTGCAGATCGTTTTACCGATCTCAGGGCTCACAGCGGGGAGTTGATGTTATTCTCCAATCCGTTCCAGGTGGAAGTCGACGGTGCGCCGGAAGCTGCGCAGATGGAGCTCATCGAACTGCAATGCTCTGCAACACTGAAAGCGACTTTCAAGGAGGTGCCACTAGTGGAGTTCTATCGAATGCACTTGCCGACTGAACAGTTCCCTGCATTGATCAAACAAGATCATTGCCAGTCTGTTTGGAAGTACGTACGTGTGTGAGCAGCTGTTCTCGAAGATGAATTTTGTTAAATGCAAGACGAGGACGCAGCTAACTGACGGTCACTTATACGACGCGCTGAGACTCGCTGGAACAAGTCTGCAGCCAGACGTGGGGCGCTTTTTGGCGCAGCAACAACACCAGGTGTCACACTAGGCAAGATGGTGTCAGTTGAGTGCCAAGAAGACGGATTATGAACACTTGAACACTGTGTTGTTAATAGGACGTTCAACTGTTGTTTACCATCATATGTTGGTATTTGATAATAATAAATCATGTTCGAACGAGGCGATAATATGTATGATTTATTGTATGTGAACATAAATGAATAGGTCAACAGGAGCTAGAATAGCTATATTCAGATAACCACCAATAAATAATGTCCTAGTTGCTACGAGGCTAACGATAGTCTATTCATTGCCAATATCAACAATACTATATGTGTGGCCCGCTGACCAAGTCCAATTCACCAATTTGGCCCTCCACTCAAAAAGGATGCCGGCCCCTGTTTTACACTGTCTAATTTCAGTTGTAGTTGCATTAAGTGCCTCTTTGTAATTTGCATAGTCTTCATCCTTTCTGGTAGGCCTATAAACCCTCCACATAGTTTGCTTGAACACTATTTTTTCTAATAGCTTCTTTTGCCAAGTGTTTCTTTCTAGACCGTTTTCCTTGTTTTTTTAGTGGAACAAATTTATAGATGATACTCTCATCAATATGTTATTCCAATCAAGCTTTGCTAAGTATTTTCTCATATCTTTATAGTTATTTTGTTTCTTCTGTATGTTTTTTTATTGTTAATTTCTGATTTTACATTGATGTCAAAATGTATTTGATTATGGTCACTGTTACCGAATGGTTCATGTATTTTTACATTGTTCACTAATTATTTTTGTGATGACAAAACACTATATAATACATTATCTTCCTTGGTTGGTTCTAGCACGTGCTTAGTAAGGAAGCTATCCTGAATTAAAAATAGAAATTGTTGGTCATCACCCCCTGTACTCTCTATAAGATCTGATAGATACCGCGCTATATAAGAACATGCCCTTATCTTTTATCTTTCTTAACCTGTTTTAGTATCAACCCAAATTCCGGTCGCTGGACTTGCTTGCCAAACCATGCCTTCAAGAAGTTAATTTGTGATAAATTACCAAATAAATGATAAAATAAATAATGATGCATTAAATAAGTACAACAAAAAGAAATTAGAACATTTATCAAACTTGCTTGCTGAACTCAGAACACTGTAAATGGCTCGGCAACACAATTTTGGGGTTAAGAACCATTGTACTAGAGGGTCACAACATTATTAATCTCAGAAACTACTAGGAGTAGGAAGGTAAAATTTTAGATTTGTTAAATTGGGTATTTGGGATTATCTGGTAAAAATAGTGAACATTGTGTTCACAAAAAGGAAACAATTCCTTTGATGTGCCAGTAATGAGTAGGCAAAGATAATTTAGGTCTTAATTGGTCAGAAAACAAAACAGGAAACTCCTACATAGCCAGAAAACCAAATTGGGTAAATTTGGCCTTAGGCAAAATTTGCATGAATCGTGTTAGTTATTTTTATAGCAATTGATGTTGTTAAATGTGTAAACAATGACAAGCAAAGTGCTTTGAATGATGTATTCTATCAACTCAAAAAAAAAAATAACAGTCCACTTGCATCTAATCAGCAATTTTACCAATATAAATGTTACTGAAACTTTAATTAAATTGAAGTTAAAATTTCCAGAATTGGTGTGAGGTTAATTTATTTAATTGGGAAATATCTTAATTAATGGTAATGTAACTAACTTTTTTAAGTTAATTGTTCCTTGTGTGATATACACACAATAAACACACTCTCAAATTCAAAACAACACTTGCACTGACAATTTGGTGTCCTCTAGTTCAGTTTTTTAAAGTAGTGTTTGTGATAATTCATAAATGATATCTTGTTTGTACTGTCCCAGTGAACAGTGTCTATCTTTAGATGTCGCAATCCGTATTCGAAGATGACTGTAAAGTAATAATAAACCATTTGGCTGTGCATTAATATGTAATACAAGAGACATGACTGACTTGTTCACGAACATAACAATCTCTGCTGCAGCATGTGCTCTCGGAGAAGGCCATAGTAAGAAGGTTCGACCCAGAGATAACATGCGAATCGGAGTGTATGACCACCACGTTCCAGAACGAGTGCTTCTTCACCGACACGTTCGATGAAGCCAAGGCCAAACTGAGGTTCACAGAACATTTTTCTTTCTCTGTCGATTCAGTTAATTATCTACTACACCAATAAGTTATTCCAGCAGCATGCATAAAAACATACCTCTAGCTGTACTTAAGTACACACGCATGTGCACATGCATGTGTGAAAGCGTGTCTTCGTACACGCGCGCAAACGCACGCACGCACACAATACGCAGTATATTTGGGGCCTACATATATGTTATGGTAGGCAATGTGTCTTATTTCAGGGCGTATTCGCGTATGATCGATCGCCCGTTCGAGGTGCTGTATGACCCGTACACGCAGATGGTGAACGTGCTCGACAACCCTGTGAAGATCGGCCAATTCATCGGCAAACTGCAGGAGGAGTTATCTGTGCTGGCGTGTGCTCTGGGGAAGGTCTAGGACACCACACAACTTCTAGACAGAAGAGCGGTAATAGAAACAATATGCAATGTTGAGGTTTTTGTGCTCGGAAACCATGGAAAATATTTACAAATACAGTCAAGATATGGTCATGTGGACATATATTGGTCTTGCAAAACATATCCAGTGGAGATTACGCAGACGATAAATGCTTAATTCTGCATCTGCCAGGAAGATTGCGACAATTTTGCTAAACACCCGGCGTGTTTTGTAAATTGAAATTTACAGAAAAGTAACACAAATTAAAGGAATTTGAGAAAATATGTAATTAATACGAAAACTCGATAAACTGGAACGAAAACTGTAACATGAGGTTGGCACGTGATAAGTTGGAGCATAACGTACAGGTATGTGAGATAGTGTTTATACACACCGGTGTCTGCGACTGTTTTTTTTTCATCCTAGTTCATCTTACAACAGTGAAGCAACTGAGCACGGTAATATAACGATGGAAACCGTTGTATGACATACTCAATGGTCAGGATGTGCAACATTAATTGTGTAGGCTGCTTATAATAAGTTCTATAAAAACAATGTACACTGGATGCCGACCTGAATAGAAGTAACGTTAAACCAACATATTGCAACACCCACTAACACTGATGACATAGGACGGTAGTCACTGTATAATGACCGCAGCAAAACATTAATATTTGTAAGCAGTCTGCGCTAACATAATATTTAAAAATAGTGTATATCGCCAGGCATTCGTCTTTAATTGTATGTGCACCGTGTTTTCGCAAGACAAATGTGCGTGTGCGTGTTCGTGTGCGTGTGCATGCACACATGCTTATTGTATTACCTGTGGTTGCAGCTACTAGCTAGTAAATAATAAAGCGAAATACGACAACACTAAATGATTATCTGCCTTGTCCTGTCAACTACCTTTGTGTTCTTCGAGTAGATCTGACGTGATATTTTTATATCGGTATCACAGGACACCATGCGATCAATTCCTTGACCAGTGTAAATCACCACTAAAGTATCACCTGAGAGTTCTTCAAATGTACGATGTTTCATACAATATCAAATCATCTTGTATGTGGCTCAGGAATATCATATGTTGGTTGTACAAAAGAAGTTGTTTGTTTTCTTAGTAGTCCTTTCAATGTTTGGTTTCGCCCTTGGCTATACCCCGTCATGGTGGCACAATAAAGCAAGCCTTAACGTATTGAACAATGAGTACATTAACATTTATCTTAACATTTCCACTACATATTTTACTTACATTCACACAAATGGTTTAAGTGACAAACTCAGACATGTTTTGCTGGACAACATTAAGAAGTACAACTTTAAGATCAAACCACTTCTTTTTAATGAAACGATAGGATATAACAAGAGTGACATGATATATGAATTGATAGCGCCTTTTATTTCATACACGCTAGGAAACAATCTCTCCAAAAATACACGATGAATTTACAAATGCATATTTTATCATTCGTTGTTAGATAGTAGTCACCAATTAATAAAACTTTATACGAAATAATGCTTACTGATAGTTTATTCAAATATTGTATGGAGAAAGCATTAGTGAAGAATGACGTTGTGCTTGTGTAACAATCACGAGTAAGGCCAGTGCACAATGTCTATGATACATCATTATCATCATGATTCCAGTTTCTGGTTGATTATGCCAGCTGTTCCCGGAAGTGTTTCTCAAGCTGCTCCTTTGCCGTGTGGATGAGCTGCGGCTGGCAGTAGAGGTCGATGGCGGTGGCCGCCAACAGCTTGGCCTGGGTCAGCGTGTAGGCCTGGGCTTCATCGGCACCTGTAAGCAATACCACGCAGTATCACGTCTACGTTCAACGATACTCGTGCTAAACGCAGGAATGTTTACGTCAATCATGCGAACAAGTGCCGTATATATCTAAGGGGCAGGGGGCGGGGGTGGAGGGGCATTGGGTCATGCCTCCCCTTTGGCTTAACGTAACTTAATTTGTTCTGTATTTTCCGTTGCGCCTCTACGTGGTAGCATGTTAAACTAAAACTTTACTTTATATATTAGATTGTGGCCCTATGAATAACAAAGGCCTTCCCTGTGGACTGTTACCTTGTCGTGGTAAGGAGGCTTGTGTACCCCTATGACCCCCTGAGGTATACCGGTGGGAGGCACCTCCTGGCAAGTCCAACCATAACGGATACTCAACCACACCTCGATCTAAGCAAAGCAGGCTGTCATGGTAGGGTGCGTATTAATCCCTTGGGTGAAAGCCAACAGGAAGCCCAAGGGAGGAAGAGTCCGCTACAGCTGAAGTTAAAAGTTAGAATTGGATGTTGGAATGTCAGGACACTGTACCAATCAGGAAAACTGACACAGCTTGCCCAAGAAATGAGAAGATACAAGCTGAGCATCATTGGAGTCTGTGAAAGCAGATGGAACACCTTTGGGAAGGTTACAACTAGCTCTGGAGAAACTTACTTGTACTCTGGGAATGAGAGAGAAGAAGATTCACACACACATGGAGTAGGGCTGCTCCTCTCAAAGGATGCAGCAAAAAGTTTCATAGAATGGGAACCAGTCTCAGAGAGAATCATCACAGCCAAGTTTACATCAAAAGGTCGGAACATCACCATTATACATTGCTATGCACCAATCTACTGAATTTGAAGAGAAAGAGACTTACCAATATCTCCAAACAGTCATCCAAAAACTACCGAAGAGGGATTTCCAAGTTGTTCTGGGGGATATGAATGCCAAGATTGGATATTGACATTTGGAAAGGCACAATGGGGAAAGAAGATATGGGACAGATGAATGAGAACGGTCTCCTGTTTGCAGATTTCTCTACTCTCAATGATCTGATAATCGGAGGGATCCTCTTTCCACACAAGCCCACACACAAAGCCACATGAATATCCCCGGATTTACTGACGGAAAACCAAATTGACCACATAGCAATCACCAAGAAATGGAGGATAGTGCTTCAGTATGTCAGAATGAAAACAGGGGCTGACATTAACTCCGACCACCACCTCCTTGTGGGTGAATTTAGGATGAAGCTAGCAGCAAAGAAGAAGACGGATAACAAGGTACAAAGAAGGTTTGAGATAAGAAAACTTCAAAATACTAAAATAAGACAGGAACTGGGAATCTCACTACGGAACAGGTTCCAAGCATTGGAAGAGGGAAAACACATTGATGAAAAGTGAACAAGATGCAAGAATGCAATTACAGACACCTGTGAACAAGTCCTAGGTTGTCGGGAAGCTAGGAAGAAGGTCTGGATTACAGACGACACATGGGAAGCTATTGAGGCAAGGAGGGAGACTAAAATGCAACTCAACAAGGAAGCAGATGACACAAGGAAAGAAAAACTGTGCAGGAATACAAGGAAAGATACAAAACAGTTAAAAAGAAGACAAAGAGGAAAACATATGTCGAAAAACTAGCAAACGAGGCTGAGATCGCAGCTAGGCAAAACAACTCCAGAGATTTGTACAAGATCACCAGACAGCTAGCAGGGAAGAACAAGAGCACTAGTCGCCCTATCAGGGACAAACAGGGAACCTTCTCTCTAAGGACTCTCTACAGTTACAACGCTGGAAAGAATATTTCCAAAATGTTTAATAGGCTTCCACCGGATTCAATCACAGACATTGAGAAAACAACTGAAGACCTTTTAACATTAATTTTGGTAGGATATCCAAAGAGGAGACCAAGAGAGCCCTCAAAAAGCTGTAAAACCATAACTAAATTAACCTATAAAGAAGACATTGAACAGTGACCAACCAGCAGCTTTGAGGAAGCCGCGTGAATGAGGCCCGTCATCCGTTCCGATGTCAAAGAGGGGCGTGATGCTGGGCACACACTGCGACACGTTGCCGACATCGGAGCTGGCTACCTGCGTCCTGCCTATGTGATCCGTCGGTATCTCCTTCACTCCGTACGACGCCATGTTCTGTCGATAGACTGAGACCATAGCATCGTTGTGGATCATGTTGTCATACCGATGAAAGCATTTGATTTCCACCTGCAGTATTAGAGCAATGGCAGTCAAAAGTGACTATATTCTGAATCGAGATGTGCGTTCCTATCAATTTTTTCTATTAAAACTACTACAACTACTACAAGTTTTACAGCACAATGCCGGCGTCCTCTCTCTCTCTCTCTCTCTCTCTCTCTCTCTCTCTCTCTCTCTCTCTCTCTCTCTCTCTCTCTCTCTCGTCTCTCTCTCTCTCTCTCTCTCTCTCTCTCTCTCTCTCTCTCTCTCTCTCTCTCTCTCTCTATCTCTCCCTCTCCCTCTCCCTCTCCCTCCCCTCCCCTCCACCTCCCCTCCCCTCCTTCCCTACCCCCCCTCTCCCCCTCCCCTCCCTCCCCCTCCCCCTCCCCTCCCCCTCCCCTCCCCCTCCCCCTCCCCCTCCCCCTCCCCCTCCCCCTCCCCCTCCCCCTCCCCCCTCCCCCTCCCCCTCCCCTCCCCCTCCCCCTCCCCTCCCCCTCCCCTCCCCTCCCCCTCCCCCTCCCGACGATACAATAGATATACAGGAATGGTCGGGCAGTGGACGTAATAGTGTTTCATTATACAAGTGATGTAAGTCTGTAAGTCAAAAGGTCAGTACAAGTACTACTACTACTATTACTACTACTGCTGCTGCTACTGCCTGCTGCTGCCTGCTGCTGCTGCTACTACTACTACTACTACTACCACTACCACTACCACTACTAACGTTACCAATACCACTACCATTACCACTACTAACGTTACCACGACCACTACCCCTACCACTACTACTACTACTACTACTACTACCCCTTACCGTGCAGCCAGTGGAGGTAGCGGCGGCGTTGAAGCAAGCGTAGACCTTTGCCTTGAGGAGGTCCAGTTCCCGGACGGTCGGGGCCCGAATGTAGTACAATAAGGCCGCTTCCTCGGGAATGATGTTGGGCTTTACTCCACCGTTCGTGATTATTCCTGCGGTCAGACTGGGTTGTTATCCGTGGACATATAGAGGAACTCGCTATAGAGTGACGCTGTATCTTTCATATGGTGGATAGTATATCTACTCAGCATTGAATTATTAGTATTGCAATCTTATAACATTTTTAAATATAGTCATTTTTCTGAAATGTAAAAGAGCTGTCTTGTGCATTTAAACAAAACTGGTGCAACATATGTATTACGATCAGTTGTACGAGAACATAATCGACACCTATCAAAAATGATAGGATTCAAGCGTCGTCGGTGGCAAACCACTGTAGCTGTCGGGCCACAATTTATGATATATTTGAGCCTAATGTGCGATGAAATATGTGTCGTGCATAGAACGAATAACGATATATCACGCCAGCATAATAATTAATAAACTTTGCTTCTAATCATTGGAGTCAGTCAGTTACTTTGCAAACAAACTCGTCTCACGTGATTGAAAACCCTCGGGTGGTAAACTCGGTTGATTCGCAATAGAAGAAATATAGAATGGTCAAGGGAAGCATAGAGAAGACTCGTATTAAAGGATAAAGATGAACGCGCCTATACGAAATTGGTGGCGGAGCTTATTCAGTAGAGAGTGGCGTCCTCTTGTGACACTACGACGTAGCAGGTACTCACCATGGACACGCCAGTCGGGCTTCATCTGCTGGCGGAGACACGAGACGTAGCAGGTACTCACCATGGACACGCCAGTCGGGCTTCATCTGCTGGCGGAGACACGAGACGTAGCAGGTACTCACAATGGACACGCCAGTCGGGCTTCATCTGCTGGCGGAGACACGAGACGTAGCAGGTACTCACCATGGAAAGGCCAGTCGGGCTTCATCTGCTGGCGGAGACACGAGACGTAGCAGGTACTCACCATGGACACACCAGTCGGGCTTCATCTGCTGGCGGAGACACGAGACGCTGGAATAGGCGGCGACGGCAGCATCGAGGGCGTTGACACCGTCCCACGGCGAGGCCGCAGTGTGGGACGCCTTGCCTTTGTACACCACCGCCACTCTACGCGATGACGCCACAGAAATATAGTTCGGCAGTAAACCACATGACATTCGTGATTAGAGTAGACCTAGGGTGGGGCAAAGCGTAACCCTTTGGGAGCAAACTCAATTTCGCCTCCTTAATTTCATCTAAGGCGGAAACTGTTAACATAGTTACATATACACACATATTAACTAAATAGTACAAGAATTACAGAACCGTAATAAAAAAACAACTCCTAAAATGCGTTTTAGTGGCCTTTAACCTATCCGATAACCAGTAACTGTTCCCGAATCCTTCACAAGATACGCTTCGCACCCTACGCGCAAGATGGAATTTGATACATATAACAGTAGTTGCACATTTGGTGTACTGGGCACCAATCTATAAGATGATAGACGAATCATGATGGACATTTTGTACAATGCAACTGCTGCCGTGGGCTGTGTGGTAATGCTATTTATATAATGTGTAAAGTTATTTATGAAATTTGTATTAATACCTCACACCTCAAGATCCCACCTCCTCCATCTTTTAGGCCAACCTCCCACTTCACACCTAGTTCTGATGCCAACCTCCCACCTCCTTTTAGGAAGAACTTCCCACGCGCATGCACGCACGCTCGCACACTGACACTTGTCAATAAATAGTGTTTACCTAACCACGCATACTCGTGAAATGCAGTACATTAATTAGGATTAATTTATTCAATCACCACAATGTATTTACATTATAACAATATATAGGTGACATCCAAATAGCTATTTCACATTTTGGATTATTTAAAGTAGTTATTCTGTGGGATCGGTTAAAGCTGTCCAATTTATTATAATAATATGGCTCACAAAATCAAATTGGTATAATTTACTATACGTGCTACGTCTGCCCAAACTGGTCTGGCATCATGTTGCACCGGTTTATTGGGAAAGGGAGTTTTGAATTCAACCCGTGCATCGAACTATCGTTTACATTGGCTAATATATATATAAGATAAAGTGATTTATTTACTTAAATTACATACATTAGGTAATATCTGATATAGTGGTAGTAAACGTTTTTGGTAAAAAGGAATTAACAGCAGGATTTTAGCGTAAATTAGTACACACTGACTTAATTCGTTGTTTTTGTTACACAGTGTTCTCCGTATTCGCTAGGTGGCAGGTTTTTTTTCTCATGCGAGGTTAATAGAAGACACAGTTAGCAAGTATATTAGCCTAAAGTGTTCTTTTGATCACAAAAAACAGCCTTATTCAAGTCTAACGTAGCAAACTAATTAAAACAAAATTGTATGATGGCGCCGTGCAAACGGCAGCTAAAGGCCACAAGGCACTTAATTTGTGGCAGTTGCAGTAACTGGGTGGACTTCGTCAAGTCTGGGTGCGAGAAGTCCTGGGCTGAGGTCCAGGCAGATAGTTTTAGTTTTTAGTGTAGGGGATGTACGAAGATGAAGGAACTAGAGGTGGAGTTGGAAGAGCTGAGGCTGCTCGTTGTGGCAATGGTGGGAAGGGAACAGGGGAGTTGTGCCAGTAGTTCCCGTGGGGGAACAGTAGATGATAAAGTGGGGAAAGACACAAGAGATGCTAGGGAGAGCTCACCGCAGCCTGGGAGGAAGCTGAGAGGAGGGAAGGTGACAGGTTGTAGGGAGACAGGACGTAAGGAGACGGGAAGGAAAGTAACGGGAGGGAAGACAACCGGAGTGAAGGAGAGGGGAGTAGGGGAGACAGGAGGGAAGGGGAAGGGAGTGGGGTAGACGGGAGGGAAAACAACCGGAGTGAAGGAGAGGGGAGTGGGAGAGACGGGAGGGAAAACAACCGGAGTAAAGGAGAGGGGAGTGGGAGAGACAATAGCAAAGGAGTGGGAAGTGGGGGATACAGGAGGGAAGGGGTCAGGACAGAATCTGAAGGAGGGGATCGAAACGAAGAGTTATTCTGCAGCAGTGATAGAGGGGGTGAGGAAGAGAGCAAGGGTGTTTGTGGGGGATTCTATAGTTAGGAAGACCGACATAGTCTTAAACAAGGGAGATGATGTGGTGGTCTGCTTGCCTGGAGCCAAAATAGAGGAGATAACTGATAGGGTAAAAAACATCGTAGGCTCGGGTAAGGGTGGATCTGTTTTAGTACACGTAGGGACAAATAACGTAGAGAGGGAGGGTACAACTGCCATAGTTAGGAAATATAGGCAGTTGGTCAGAACACTAAAACAGACGCGGGTTGAGCAGGTAATACTGTCAGGGATTTTACATGTAATGGGCAGGAGGGGTCACAAATATCGAAATTGTCGGGGGATGGCAATTAACATGTTAGTCCAGAAGCTATGTAGGGAAGAGGAAGTTGGATTTGTGGATTTATGGGGAAGTTTTGTTGGGAGGGCTGATATGTACATGAAGGATGGGTTTCATTTAAGTGGAAAGGGGGCGGCAGTATTCGCGGATAAACCTTCAGCAGCAGTAGATAGTGACTTGGGTACAATGACAAATATTTTTGGAAGTAAACATTCTTTAAACTAGAAGTGCAGGGGGGTTACCTAGAGGTGTCTCAAGCAGAACAAGAGGCCACTATCACAGATAAACCAATATCAAATCATCCGAAAAACATATCTGAAAAAGGTTATAGATGCGTATGTTTAAATGCAAGGAGCATAGTAAATAAGAAAAACGAATTAAACATTATGGTAGAAGATATTGACCCTCTCATAATTGGTATAATTGAATCATGGGCCAACATAGATATAACAGATGCTGAATTAGGACTGACAGAATATGTAATGTTTAGGAAAGATCGAATAGGAAGAAGGGCGGGGGAGTTATTTTATATGTTAAAGAATCTATTCAGGCTTATGAAATAAAACTAGAAAGGGAAGCAGATTGCGATGAAGCTGTTTGGTGCAAAATTGTTTCAGGAAATTCAAAATTAACTATTGGATTACTTTACCGAAGTCCAAACATAAACGAAGAGGACAACACAAAAATAAAAAAACGCTATAAAGGAAGTTAGTAAAGGGGAATGTATCATAATGGGAGATTTTAACCATGGACACATACAATGGAATTCTCTAGAGAGCACAGGGATTGAGGACCAACAATTTCTATTTTTAATCCAGGATAGCTTTCTTACTCAGCACGTACTAGAACCAACCGGGGAGAAAATGTATTAGATATAGTTTTGTCATCGCAAAAAGAATTCGTAGACAATGTAAAAATATTTGAACCATTGGGTAATAGTGATCATAATCAAATACATTTTGACATCAATGTAAAATCAGAAAGTAAAAATAAGAAAACGTACAAGAGAAACTTCCACAAAGGTAACTACAAAGATATGAGAAAATACTTAGCAAAGCTAGATTGGAATAACATGCTGATGAATAAGACCGCAATTGAATGTTGGAATATTCTAAAATATGAAATTGAGAGTATCATCGATAAATTTGTTCCAAAAACAAGGAAAACGGTGTAGAAAGAAACACTTGTCAAAAGAGGCTATTAAAAAAATAATGCTAAAACAAACTATGTGGAGGGTTTATAGGGGTACCAGAAAGGACGAAGACTATGCAAAATACAAACAGGCACTTAATGCAGCTACAACTGAAATCAGACAATCTAAAAGAAGCTATGAGCAAAAACTAGCATGTAACATAAAAAATGACAGCAAGAGTTTTTATGCATATGTCAGGAGTAAACAAAACATACAAGACAAGGTTGGACCTCTAGAAGACAGTGCTGGAAATATAATATCACAGGGTTTTTTAATGGCGGAAGACCTAAATGGTTACTTCAGTGTTTACCAAAGAAGATATTAGTTCATTACCAGTTGCTGATGCTAAACTTCAGGGGGCTAAATCTGACTATTTAGGTCAGTTAGTTGTAACTCCAGAATTGGTAGCTAAGAAAATAAAGGCAATGAAGGATAACAAATCACCGGGAGTGGATGGGATTCCTCCAAAATTACTAATGGAAACAGTAGAACAAATCAGTATACCACTTGCAAGAGTATTCAACTTGTCATTAAAAGAGGGAGTTGTTCCGTTTGAATGGAAAGAAGCAAACACCATACCATTATTTAAAAAGGGTTCGAGAAATAAGTCAGATAATTACAGACCAGTGAGTTTAGCGTCAGTGATTTTTAAATTATTAGAAAGGTTAATTAAAGACCATATGGTGGACTTCCTCGTTAAGCATAAATTATTAAATTCATCTCAACATGGATTCCTTAAAGCGAGGTCATGCTTAACAAATATGTTATGTTTTTTGGAAGAAATCACTAAGTGGATAGACGTGGGATCGCCAGTAGATATCATCTACTTAGATTTTCAGAAAGCTTTTGACAAAGTACCACATCAAAGATTACTACTTAAATTAAAAGCCCATGGTATCGGGGATAGCATAACTGACTGGATAGAACAATGGCTGACTGACAGAAGACAACGAGTTGTAGTAGATGGACAAGTTTCAAATTGGAAATCGGTTTTTAGTGGGGTACCTCAAGGATCAGTATTAGGACCTATATTATTCTTAATTTATATCAATGACTTGGACGACAGTATAACAAGTAACGAACTGAAATTTGCGGATGACCCAAAACTGTTTAGAAAGGTTAATACTGATGATGATAAACAACATTTACAAAACGATCTAGACAGATTAGATAAATGGTCTGAGAAATGGCAGATGTTTTTCAATTTTGGGAAATGTAAATGCCTACATACAGGACATAGGAACTTGAATGCAAACTATAAAATGGGAGATACTGTTCTGGGTACTACTATAAAAGAAAAGGACTTAGGAGTTACAATAAGCGCTGATATGAAAGTTTCAGAGCAGTGTGGTATTGCAGCTTCAAAATAGTAGTCAAATTCTTGAATTGATTAGAAGAAACATAACATACAAGGGAAAAAAGTTAATTATACCTATTTATAAAGCAATAGTTAGACCTCATTTAAAATACTGTATACAAGCATGGATACCATATTGTAAGAAGGATATAGATACGCTTGAACGCATACAAAGGAGAGCAACTAAAATGATTCCAGAACTGAGAGACATTAGTTATGAAGAACGCCTGAAAGAATGTGGTTTAACAACTCTAGAGACAAAGAGGTTAAGAGGAGATGAGATTGAAGTTTTTAAGATATTGAATGGGTATGAAAATATTGATAGAAATATGTTTTTTTCACTCAAGAAGGATAGCAGAACTAGAGGACATGAGGTAAACTTAGTAAAGGATCAATGTAGATTGGACATCAGGAAGCACTCGTTCTCACAGAGGACAATAAATTAATGGAACAAATTGTCTACAGATTGTGTAACTGCTAGCAGGGTGAATATGTTTAAAAACAAGGTTGACACATATCTCAGGAGGCCGGCTATAAGTAGATGAACATTGTTGGACTCTCGATAAGCCAATGGCTTCCTTGTCCACTTGCCAGCTGGGCCTTTGGCTTGGATGGCAAATCTTGTTAAATCTTGTTAAATCTACCGAAATGGGGGTGCGCTTTGCCCCGGTGGTGCGCATCGCCCCACCGTACCCTATTTCAGAATACAATTACAGCGGCAGCAACAGCAGCGGCGTCACATGACCGGATACTGCTTGACTAACCTGAGCATACATTTAGAAAAGACATATTTTGTGAACGAACGATTATAATTGCTCGTTGGTTAATGAATATTAATTACTAGTTTTATGCTGCTATAATAATCCCTTTAATCGTGCAGTACATTGTTTAGATGTTTGTAATAACTACACCAGCTTACACAGTGATGGCGACGTAGCGGAAGTCGACGAGGTTCACCGGAGCAGGATGTGCCATGAGAGAGCAGTCAATGTCACGGAACGCTCCGGCCTCCAGAAGTGTTATCTTCCCTCCACCCCCTTCCTCGGCCGGGGTGCCGAGAACTGTCAACTGTTTGGTATGTGAAAATAAACTGTGGAGGATAATAAATGAAAGCCAACGTGCGCCTACATATATCTCCATATTCGGACAGCTATAGATGGCCCAAGGCTTGTTGATACCACCGGAAAACTGTTGATACGATACTTCGTCCTATATGACGTGCTATTATATCTACCCATATAGTGTGTGCATGCATGCGCACGTGCGTGCGTACGTGCGCGCGCATGCATGTGCATAGATGGCGTGCGTGCGTGCGTGGTGCTTGCATGCGTGCGTACGTGCGTGCGTGCGTGCGTGCGTGCGTGCGTGCGTGCGTGCGTGCGTGCGTGCGTGCGTGCGTGCGTACGTGCGTTGTACAACATTATATAGGAAAAAACGCTTGGATATGTAATGTAGGCTATAAATGTTCGGACATCGACATCACAATGCATATTTCGATGATAAGGTTTCCAGAGAAGTTATCGAGGAAAAACAAACGACCTTGCCGAGATCGCGTCCTTCCTTGCGTGCCGCCTCGAGCGCTGTCTTGATGCCTATGGCGGCCCCGACACCCACCTCGGCGATCAAGTTGTGTCCGCACGCGTGGCCAATGTCGGGCAGGGCGTCGTACTCGCACAGCACGGCCACGTTGGGCCCGTCATCTCCGACGCCGCCGCCGACCTCAGCCCTGAAGGCGGTGTCGACAACGTAGTGCCTCTGCATAGACATACCTTTACTCTCGAGGAACGATGTCAGGATGCCGCTGGCGTGCTTCTCCTCGAAGTTCAGCTCCGGGTTCGACCAGATTTCCGAACTGAGTCTCGACAGTTCCCCGCCTGCTGCGTCTATGGCTTCATCAGAAAGGGCCTTGAGGCGCACATCCATTGCGGCTGCTAGCTGAACGGCGGAAGGGTGAACGAGGAATGGCTGTAATATACGTTATGACAACGTTGGCACAAACCAAATTGGATCTCGGACTTTGTACCTAAAGAATCGTTTAGTCCACTTATCTACAAGGGCTGTTTACCATTTTCTCGTCAAATATGATAATGAGCAAAGCATGATGTCATGAAGCAGACCAGCCGAAGGCACTCAAAAGTTGGACTACGTACACTTTGGCTAAACGGAATATCACAATGGCATGGTGGCTTTGGAAACATGCATGCATAAATCACGTTCCACAAATCATAACACAATTTACGTGCGTGATTTAAAAGGTTGTCGTTTTCTTGCCATTTAAAGATGGGTTAAAATAAACAAATGCATGGGATCAAAAACACTCACTTTATGATTGTAGATGATGATGAAACACGTCATTGTGAATATTGTAAACGGCCCTGTGTATGTATGTATGCATGTATGGATGTATGTATGTATGTATGTATGTATGGCTTTCCGTTAAATACAATATAAATGTATTGTCCTTTCCTGAACATTGACACTTTTAACTTATCAAAAGACGAGAGCTGATATGTTATGCATTGAAATACTGCACCACATATAGGTATAAATTGATACAATAGCCACTGTCCAGCAAATATTATTCATTGAAATACTGCACCACATGTAGGTATAAATTGGTACAATAGGCAATGTCCAGCAAACTGAACTGTAATTAAATCCGTGACCTTTCCTGAACATCCATATATAATAAGAACGGTGGCCAGGGTAAATGATGCCTGTGCATACAATTTTAACTATGCATGCAGTTTAAGGAAAGGTATTGCTCTGGGATTATCTGCAAATATGATAATAGTATTTTGTTGAAGTTGTCCTTATCTGAAGATAGTGTGTAACAGCAACACAAATTTGACTTAATAAGATGCATAGAAGCCGCTCAATATTGATTCAACACTAAGTTTCACAATTGTCACGATATTGCAAAGAATACTCTTTTTTAGACCATTCACACTCTAAAAAGACTAAGTACTACATTTATTAAAATGCTATGAACAGGCGCGGGTTCTTCACGATGTTGTTCTGAACAGTTTTTGTGTTAAACGTTCTTATAATGTTCCACAGGCAAACATTAGGTAATAAATGGGCAGTGTTAAAAAGGTATGTTCTTATACAGCGCGGTATCCAGTCCTTGGGACTGTTCAAAGCGATTTCAGGTTGCTGATAGGAATATGTTCTTCAAACTTAAAGAAGGCAGTAGATCCAGATGACACAACATTAGTTAAGGAGCAGTGTAGGTTGGACATGAGAAAGTACTCTTTCTCACAAAGGGTGATAAATGATTGGAACAAACTGCCAAATGATTGTGTTAATGCTAGTCGTGTAAATAGGTTTAAAAATAGAATTGACATATATCTGATAGGGGCGTGCTTTACAACGATTATAAAATTGTTGGACTCTAAATAAACCAATGGCTTCCTTGTCCACTTGTCATCTGGAACTTGTTGTTTGGGATGGCAATTTTGTTAAATCTTGTAAAATACGTACGTGTATACACACGTATGTATTTACATATGTATGTATGTATGTATGTATGTGTGTATGTATGTATGTATGTATGGATGGATGGATGGATGGATGGATGGATGGATGGATGTATGTATGTATCTATGCAGGCATGCATGGATTTATGTATGTACTTTTATGGCACAGGATACAGGTATGCTCTATATCTAATATATATGCATCACACATTGAACAACAAACAGGGGTATAGAAATACTGACTTTTGCTGTTTAATGGCTGTCAACAAATCCCCAGTGGCAGCCACTGCCCGCAAACACGACAGACAAAACTGCAACTGGGTGGCTGTACTCCCGTGAGATCTCTACATACCGAGGCTAGTTCTCTACCGTATGCGCTAGGCGTCGTAGCCCATGCATGCAGTCTAGTTAGGAACTATGCGCTAGGCGTCACCTCTACAAGCAACCTGATAAAACGAACAACATAAATCCACCTACATAAATCCGTCTATAAGAACTCATACACGGTTTTATGCAGCATGCATGCATGCATGTATGTATGCACGTATGTATGTATGTATGTATGTATGTATGTATGTATGTATGTATGTATGTATGTATGTGTGTATGTATGTATGTATGTATGTATGTATGTATGTGTGTATGTATGTACTACTAATACTGCTATTGCAACTGCTTGCTGCTTCTGCTGCTGCAACAGCTGCTGCTATTGTTGTTGCTGCTGTTATTTCTATTGCTGCAAATGCTTGCTGCTGCTGCTGCTGCAGAAGGAAGCAGCTGCTGCTGCAGGTACTGTTGTTGCTGCTGCTGCAACGTTTTAAATGAATTGATCAACTCGTTCAACAACAGACTTCAATTCTAGTTCAATTTGTTTTGATTTTTAACAGTTCAATAAAAAAATTCACTCATTGTTTATTAGTTCAATTCAATATCTTTTCAGAATTGACCCCGTGTCTGGCTACGATAATTGGTACACCTGGCATTTTTACAAAATGGGCATTACTCTATTTCAAAATGTGTACCTTGATTTGTTACAAAAGTGGCTTCGCGTTATTAGAAAATGGGCTTGTATTACAACATGGATCAGTTATTACAATTCAACTTGACAGCGGGTCACATCGTTGCTTTAGGAACAGTGGTGTCTCACACTGAATTCTGCAGCTGTGAATCAAGTTGTATTTTGACAGCGCTCACTTTTGTGCGTGTTTCGATCGAGTGTTCGGTGTACCGCTAAAGTTACAACAGATGCATTACACATCCGCCTTCTGATGGAACTGTACAGCCATCCGGCGATTTACACTATTATCATACACGAGCTAGCATGTTGCAGTGAATACTAGGTAGGTTTGATTTTACGCAAAATTAATTTGAAATGGGATTAGTTAAAAATCTAATTAATCCATCACGTGCAGGTGCACCTCTGCCGAACTGGATCAAATTATTCTTTTCCGACTACGTTTACTATTAGGAAGGTTTGTTGTCGTATTACGTAACTTGGGACAATCATAGAAAATATGCACAGCGATGTGAACAAGTATACGTCATTGTTCGCTTGTCGTTGCGGACTTTATAACTACAAAGTGTTATTCGATTGTTCGTAGAAAAGGTAATAGCGGGATGAATTTCGAAAAAACTAAAAGTGTCACGACCGGATCGTGGAGTGGTAGATGACCGCTGCGCCCGAGACTAAAAGCGTCTAGAAAGAGTCGCATAACATGGCTCGTCGTCGTGCCCTCTGGCGAACTGGATCAAATTATTCTTTTCCAACTTTCTTTACTATTGGGAAGGCTTGATGTTGTATTACGTAACTTGGGACAATCGTAGAAAATGCATGGCGTTGTGAACAAGTGTACGTCATTGTTCTCATGTCGTTGTGGACTATATAACTGTAAAGGATAATTCGATTATTCGTAGAATGGGTAATAGCGGAGTGAATTTCGAAAACAGATGAAAGTGTCACGACCCGATCGTCGGGTTGTAGGTGCACCCCTGCGCCCGGGATGAGAAGCGTCTAGGAGGAGTAGCATAACATACATGCAAACATAATATACATACAAGCATAACATATATACAAACATAACATACATACAAACATAATTTACATACAAACATAACATACATTTTATCAAAACAAATCAAATTTGGCGGAAATTTTTTATTTCACTGATGCATTGACCAAGTACATTGCCAGGTAATGTAAATATTCATTTAACCAACACTTGTTCAGCCGGTCTCGTCTACTGTTTGGGATTGTTCGGTGTATAAACTAGAACAGAGCAATGGAAATAAATGAACTATTGATGACAAGGTCCGATGTAGAGCAGTGATAATGTCGTAACCGCCTTGCAGTCATCTGCTGTCATTGTGGCAGCCGCTGATGACCCGAGCTGGGCCAACTAAATCGCGCAGAAACGGTACTTTTTGCAGCCGGAAGAACACTTGGTGCACTTGCGGTTATAGCACCTATACCAGGAGAACCTGCCCACGGTAGTGCACCAGTTAATGCGGCCGCCGGGACATCTCGTCCAACATGTGCATCGGCCGTAGTTAATGCACCAGCACATTATTCCATACGAAGTGCACTTACAATAGCACTTCCCTCTGCAGCAGCAGTGACAGCAGCAGGAACATCTATGTGACTTTGAACCTCTTGCACACCGTGATGATCCGTCAAAAGCCCCTGGAACATAGGTACTGCATAAATGGAGCAAACATATATATATATATATATATATATATATATATATATATATATATATATATATATATATATATATATATATATATATATATATATATATATATATATATATATATATATATATATATATATATACATATATACATATATATATATATATATATATATATATATATATATATATATATATATATATATATATATATATATATATATATATATATATATATATATCGACATACATATATATATATATATATATATATATATATGTCGATATATATATATATATATATACATATATATACATATATATATATACATATATATATATATATATATCGACATATATATATATATATATATATATGTATGTCGATATATATATATATATATATATATATATATATATATATATATATATATATATATATATATATATATATATATATATATATATATATATATATATATTTATATTTATATATATATATATATATATATATATATATATATATATATATATATATATATATATACGACGATGCCAAAGAAGCACGGGCAAAACACAACGGGTACAACCCGTTATAACGCAACCCTGCCAAAACAAGTGGGCAATGACCCCGAGAACGGCGAACAATATATATATATATATATATATATATATATATATATATATATATATATATATATATATATATATATATATATATATATATATATATATATATATATATATTGATATTCCATAACGCTTCAGCAATAAATAACCATAACAAATATGTTTTTCGTTGTTAGTAACAAAGAAAAATGTGAATGCTAAAACTTGATATGCAACTTTTATCATTTGCCGTTAGGGCGGATAAAAATTATAAATCCCCAATCCAATATTATTTGCTGTCCTTATTAAGTAGTTAGTATTAATATAACATGGAACACATTTTTTACAGTAAATAATGTGAGTACAATACGATACCTCGCTTGACCAGACCATCATCAACTGTAAAGAAACACACAAGTATATCAGTTATTGTAGACAATATTAAGTTCCGTCATGTGCTATGTGAACGTACGCCTACATGTACAAATGTACGCAGAATCACGCACACACAAGCACATTTCTTTGAACGAGCAATACATGCATACCTGCATATATTCACAATATACATTCATGCTAACTGGCAATCCATGTATATATAATGATAACAATAATAATAATAATAATTAAAGTAATCATAATAATTTTAATTAATGATAATAATGATGATTATGTTGACAGTCAATTTCCTTTATTGTGCGGTTCTTTGTTCGTTGTTGGTGCTGCTACTGCTAATATGCGTTTTCGAATATCGACTAAGATGTATTACGACGTTAACACAACATTGTTAAAACGTTCGCTAAAGTGTCAACGGTTTATTTCCGTTATTGTCGGTTCGTTGTGCTATGTGACACTCACCATTGTCGTCGCCCTCTTCCGCCACGCCGGGTTCATTGGCGCTCTCCTGTCGAACAGAACAACTCCAGTAAATTCAGAGGACATTACATATAACAAATATACGTCTTCCGTCGTAGTGTTACTATGTATTAAATAAATACCTGATTCGAATCGTCTTTACACATATGTTGGTGCTATTACTAATGCTGACACTTACTGCAGTTGGGTAAACTGCCACAAGCGCCAGGAAGGCAAACAGCAACACGATGTTCGCACGCATTGTCTCGTCAAAGCAACTCTGTAAGGAGACATATACAATTGCATATAATCACCTTCATACATTCTAACAACATAAATGTTCATATTGTGTTAATGATTATTTCCTTATTTGTCATAATTATGTTGTTATATTATGAAAATGAGAGGGACTTCTTCATCTGCTGAAAACAACTGAAAACTTCTTACCTGATTCAGCCACACGAAGTTCTTCCTTCAATGTATGAGTCGTGCTCTTTCGGCGTTGGATCTCCTGTTTATATAGTGATATAGCGCACAACTGCGTTGGTCATATTACCTGTACGTGTTCGGTGGCACATTACATTTGTGTTAACTTGAAACGCTCCGCTGCTCATAAGTTACCAGTTGAGACACTGACGAGAATTCGTTTGCACATGCAACTGCTAAATAAATATGAACACTTACTGTTCCAGCGAGTGAATTATGATAGAAAAACAGAAGTTTCCCGTTCAACCGACAGGTCTGGCACCATTCACTATCTATCTATAGACGTCACAAAGTGTTTTATATACATATGGAGAATGTCAAATGCGAATTCTCAACGACAGCAACAGTTCTCTGTGCTGCGAACAAAGATACAGTTTTGTCATCGTAGTCTTATTTTGTTCACACATTCGCTTAATGTGAATCTTAGCATCCACGACATTCGCAGTGACACTAATAATAATAATAACTATGTTGTGCAAGTTGGTACCATGCTTTATATTGTTTATAATACTTGTATGTGCGTGAAATACACAGATGATGCCCACATGGTGCCAATTATAAAACAGATCAAATTAATAGTCTTCAAAATGTCCATCAAGTTGAAAGAGAATAGTGGTGTAACGATTTTCTTCTAATCACAACTACTGAGATTTACTTACTCAACATACCTGACTTCTGGAACTTTACCAGAACAAGAGTGTGTGAGGTGTCATCAAAACGTTACTGGATATATTCAACAGCATCAGCACATCACCAAGAAACTAGAAAAATGTGGATAGCCAAGTTGGACAATACAAAAGAAGAAAGAACAACAAAATCGAAGCGGAAAGACCTGGTATGGTCGATGTCCCTTATGTAAAGGAGTAACATAACCTGTACAGCGGATAGTAAAGCACGAGTTCGCTACAAATGTGAGTTCATATCTATGCCTCAGGAGAATACTAATGCATCCAAAGGACAATAGACTGCCATGTACGAGCTGTAGTATGATTATGATGCGAAGTGTTGCTATCTGGTCGGTGCATGATCTTTCCTAACGGAAGCCTTCCTACTTCCATCCAACTATTAAATATATATTAACACCTTCTGTTCCTTCAAGCGACGAATGATATAAAAATTCCTTGTAATCGCGTGTGTGGCAACGCATGAATGTCTCCGTTCCAGCGACGAGCCTGGCACCATTTAGTGCAAAACCGTAAGACAAAATTTATATTCACATCGGTTTTTATACACACAGACTGCGCATACAAGATGCCGTGTAAGAGATATATAGTCATAGCCACATTGGCGAAACAGGGAGATCATTTAAGAGAAGACTCAAGAAGCTCAAGAAGGAAGTTTGTGAAACGCATCGTCCCAAAGGCAACATGTGTTCCACACAGCTGTGTGAAATCATCTATGTCATAAAACGCACGCAAACACACACACACACACACACACACACACACACACACACACACACACATACACACACACACATACACTGCACACACTCACACACACACGCACGCACGCACACACACACACACACAAGCACGCACTATGCACATGTTTTTAGGTAATACTAAATCACATGAACCTTTTCCTTGTAGTGTTGTCATATGTGATAGTATAGCGCAGATTACATATGTGATAGTATAGCACATATTACATATACATCAAATGTCATGGAGCGGCCGTCTACTTCCAGTGAATTAGTCGCAGCTGGGTCGCACAACTGAAGCCTCCTTTCCGTGTATTTAATAGTGTGTTGCATACATGGACTACCATGATTCTGCTCCTGTATAAAAAATGACGGTTATTTTATTACTATAAGTATAAGTTCGTTTAAATAATTTATCGACAAAATCAAAACACATGTTTTGTATTGATCCAATATGTAAAAAGTATGACTATATCAGTATAGACATATATTTCTTTGTAGAGTGCTCATCCAGTGTGCAATCACTGCGCGAGTATTGTTCAGTGTGCTATGCAGGGGCTTCATTCCTGTGTGGAAGGAATGACGCCATGGATGAGACGGGAATTGCTACTCCAGCCAGTCGGCCAGGCGTATAGAAGTGGGTTTACATATGTTGGGTCATTGCTGATGTGTCTATCAGACTATCACACAAACGAATTAAAACATTGAGTTCCTCCGCATTATACAATCAACTACAAGGAGTGTGTCGTTAAACTGAATCATGCGACCACGAACTACGTTGGATCACGAAATGTACCATACAATTTATAAAACATCACAGTAGACCCGAATGGTGTGGTTTCAATTGAAATAGATCCAGCAATCCAGTGGTGTTATTCTTAGCCTTCTGAACTTCTGCTTCAACCACAAGTCTACATAAATATTAGTATTTATTGTGCAGTCGCGTGACGGATGCTTCGAAAGAAGGTCACCTGTTACAAGTATTAATTTAAAGAAAACCGCATTGCGTGTGGATCTGAATGACGGCCACTTCAAACAATGACACCGATTTCTAACCCACGCTACACGTGCCCTGAGATATTACACATTATGTAGAGAGTGAGCACATTACATTATGTTGTTTACACGACTGCCGCACGCTGGGGACATTATTGCATCACGGAGAGAACATTTTAACTGCCTACTTCGGGACACAATTCATTTGATGTCCATATATATATATAGTGTGTGAATAGTTTAAGTAACATCCGTAGTCAATTTAATCGCTAGATCAGGCGAAGTTCAAAATACTGGATATCCAAAATGGTAAACGCTGCGCGGGTCAATCCCGATTATGGACGTGACTTTCATCCTTTCACCGATCGCATGATTCGTGAGGTTTCTGCGTTTCAATTTTCATTTCAGTTAATCTTTGACCAAACATTAAGTAATTTAATTGTTTGTTTGATGAGGTCACCAAAAAAACTATATATAAAAGTTATACAAACAAGTTAAAATGTTGCAGTAGGTAGGTTTCATATTTCGCAAATTTTAAATGAGACTAGCAAAAACATGGAATTGATACGGCAAACTTGGGTCGTTTGCTCCTAAGCATCATATTGAGTTATGAAGATCTTGGAAGGAGTTAAACTGTGACTGTGAATGTAGTAGTGTAAAATATATACCTAGCGTTGTATGTCTTCCCTATTGCTAATGACAACCCTCCGCAGTCATGCATCATGCGCGCACTTACACATCAGCCAATTCCCTTGATGTATTCTTGTTATTGACACATGTCAGTAACCACCTGGTGTCATGTTAGCGCATGCGCAGTTATATAAAATCTTGTAACCGAACTAACGCTTCGTCGAGGCAACTGATTCGACTTCGCACGCGAATGGCTCCCATCTGACGCCTATTGACGCCAACACCTTTAATGTTTATTTCTTAGTAGCGTGTTGAATCTATATATAAAGACGTCCCCTGGCAAGTGTGATGTTGTCAGGGATCTGGTGTATACTGAGTAGCAGTTCCTTTGTAGTTGACTTATTGAAACAAACCATAATTAATTTTTTTTCGCATTCTGCGACTGTTGGATTCTTACGATCCAACAGTTTAAATTTTGTGATGGCGCCGTGCACACGGCTGGTAAAGGCCACCGGGCATTTAATATGCAACAGTTGTAGCAATTGGGTGGACTTCGTCAAGTCCGGGTGCGAGAAGTCCTGGGCTGAGGTTCAGGCGGATAGTTTTAGTTTTGAGTGTAGGGGATATACGAGGATGAAAGAACTTGAGGTGGAGTTAGAACAGCTGAGGCTGCTCGTTGTGGCAGTGGTGGGAAGGTAGCAAGTGGGTTGCGTCAGTGGTTCTGGTGGGGGACACTAGATGATAAAGTTGGGGAAGACGACGAGATAGATGCTAGGGAGAGCTCACCTCAGCCTGGGAGGAGGCTGAGGGGACATAAGGTGACATGTTGTAGGGAGACAGGACGTAAGGAAACGAGAAGGAAAGAAATGGGAGGGAAGACAAATGGATCGAAAGTAAGGGGAGTGGAGGAGACAGTAGCGACGGAGTCGGGGGGGGGCAAGGAGACGATAGTTAAGGCCATGGGAGTGAAGGAGACGGGAGGGAGGGTGTCAGGAAGGCGACCGGAGCGTAAGTTCGACAGGCGACGGGAGGAAAAGGTGACAGGTTGATGAGTGAGAGAGAGCCTGATAACACCAAGTGGCAAGACTGCAGGAATGTGATGGATGGAATCCTTCGGAATAGCTATTCCGAGGCAGTGATAGAGGGGGTGAGAAAGAGAGCGAGGGTATTTGTGGGGAACTCAATAGTTAGGAAGACCGACATAGTCTTAAATAAGGGAGATGATGTGGTGGTCTGCTTGCCTGGAGCCAAAATAGAGGCAATAACTGAGAGGGTAAAAAACATCGTAGGTTCGGGTAAGGGTGGATCTGTTTTAGTACACGTAGGGACACATAACGTAGAGAGGGAGGGTACCACTGCCATAGTTAGGAAATACAGGAATTTGGTCAGAACACTAAAGCAGACGCAGGTTGAGCAAGTAATAATGTCAGTGATTTTATCAGTAATAGGAAGGAGGGGTCATAGATATCGAAATTGCCGGGGGGATGGCAATTAACATGCTAGTCGAGAAGCTATGTAGGGAAGAGGAAGTTGGTTTTGTGGATTTGTGGGGAAGTTGGAAATCTCTAGAGATTACAGGGGGTCAGGACCAACAATTTCTATTTTTAATTCAGGAGAGCTTCCTTATTCAGCGCGTGCTAGAACCAACCATGGAGAAAATGTATTATATATAGTTTTCTCATCACAAAATTAGTGGAATTAGTGGACAATTTAAAATACATGAATGATTGGGTAACAGTGACCACAATCAAATAAATCTTGAAATCAAGAGATATATGTGTGTGTGTGTGTGTGTGTGTGTGTGTGTGTGTGTGTGTGTGTGTGTGTGTGTGTGTGTGTGTGTGTGTGTGTGTGTGTGTGTGTGTGTGTGTGTGTGTGTGTGTGTGTGTGTGTGTGTGTGTGTGTGTGTGTGTGTGTGTGTGTGTGTGTGTGTGTGTGTGTGTGTGTGTGTGTGTGTGTGTGTGTGTGTGTGTGTGTGTGTGTGTGTGTGTGTGTGTGTGTGTGTGTGTGTGTGTGTTCCGGCTTACTGCTGATCGTCAGCTTTATCTCCCCGCGACACCCCCCGGTAAAAGCGGACGGATAAAATAAAGTAAAATGAGATCAGGAAAGGACACATTTTAAAGGATTTATTTAAAGTTCAGATATATGCTGGGTGTGTGCTGGATGTGTGCTGGGTATGTGCTGGATGTGTGCAGGGTGTGTGCTGGATGTGTGCTGGATGTGTGCTGGGTGTGTGCTGGATGTGTGCTGGATGTGTGCTGGATGTGTACTGGATGTGTGATGGGCGTGTACTGGATGTGTGATGGGTGTGTGCTAGATGTGTGCTGGATGTGTGCTGGGTGTGTGCTGGATGTGTGCTGGATGTGTACTGGATGTGTGATGGGCGTGTACTGGATGTGTGATGGGTGTATACTGGATGTGTGTTGGATGTGTTCTAGATGTATGTTGGATGTGTGCTGGGTGAGAGTTGGAAGTGTGCTGGGTGTGTGCTGGATGTGTGATGGGTGTGTGCTGGATGTGTGCTGGGTGTGTACTGGATGTGTGCTGGGTGTGTGCTAGATGTGTGCTGGATACTTGCTAGATGTGTGCTGGGTGTGTTCTAGATGTCTGCTGGATGTGCGCTGGGTTTGTGCTGGATGTGTGCTGGATATATGCTTTATGTGTGCTGGATGTGTGCTGGGTGTGTACTGGATGTGTGCTGGGTGTGTGCTGGATGTGTACTGGTTGTGTGATGGGCGTGTACTGGATGTGTGATGGGCGTATACTGGATGTGTGCTGGATGTGTTCTAGATGTATGTTGGATATGTGCTGGATGCCTGCTAGATGTGTGCTGGATGTGTTCTAGATGTCTGCTGGATGTGCGCTGGGTATGTGCTGGATGTGTGCTGGGTGTGTGCTGGCTGTGTGCTGGGTGTGTACTGGTTGTGTGGTGGATGTCTGCTGGATGTGTGCTGGATGTCTGCTGGATGTGTGCTAGATGTGTGCTGGATGTCTGCTAGATGTGTGCTGGATGTGTTCTAGATGTCTGCTGGATGTGTGTTGGGTGAGTGTTGGAAATGTGCTGGGTGTGTGCTGGATGTGTGCAAGCACACAACCCACGGCACGCGCTATTAAGATGGTTCTGGTTTCCCATCAGAAATATACCTCATGAACCCCGCTAAAAATAAATGTACTTCTACTCCTTGGTTTGAAAAAAATAAGCAAGAATAAGTTAAATATTTAGCAAAACACTGATGACTTAAATATAGTGTATCCTACAACAACAAACCAGACTCTGTGAGACCAACGTATACTCGTTTCTATAAAATGTTTACTATATCCGTACTGCTACTCAAAATAACATGCTAAAACGATTAATGTCGAAGGCAACAACTGACTATTTTCTATCGAAAATAGTCGAGTTCAAATGAATGGTATCTTGCAAAAACATATCTTGTATGTGCCAACTCTGCACTTTAACTTCGTAATATCAAGATAGGACAGCTTGAATCTCACTGCTTCGTCATGTTGTATGTTGATCGGACGTGCCATCGAACAATTACGTTCCACATTAGAAACATATGCTTAACTCAGTCAGCTTACACTTACATCAGATTACAAGATCACTTGTTCAGCAGTACCATACCCCCCAGTGAAAGTGCACGAACTTGCGATTAATGAATGACAAAAAAAATAACGGAGTAAGTACATCGCTCTTGATGACTTCTAGTTAAAGTAAAAATCGAGGCATCTGGGTAACTCTTTTGAAGTGACATTTATGTTGTGAATAATTGGAGGTGCTTTGCCTTCATCGTTATTTAACGCAATGCGTCGGTCGTTTTCCGCTAAGCGATTATGTAGCAGACTGTCGAGTGTTGCGCTGTTTGTTGGACATTTTTAATACATTCTTTAGCATACGTCAACGAGTTAACAACAGTTAGCATTATTAATCAACTACATCCAAGCAAGTAGAACTGGGATGAGTGATGTTGGGCTTTTGTTGATGTGTCTATCACGCGAACGATTGACACACAACAAACTACAATGGTTGTGTAACTACAGCGAATCTGACGACGACTTACGAAGTGAAATGTGTTATAGCAAGTGTCACCGTAGGGCATATTAACTTTAATATTTGCCTCACTATGCTATTATATGAAACATTACAAAGAATAACGTCTCACAGTTAGCACGCTGTGCTGACAGCTTCTGTGTTGTCGACTAGTGAGATCGAATGAAAAAGCCCCCATGCGACAAAGTTTAGCATTAAACAATCAACATATTGTATTGATGTCAACGATGAAACACACGAAAAACACCTCCAATTATTCGGGCTATCGTTTATAATTATATTGCCCTTACATGTACACATATTGAGAACAATATCTACGAAGTAAATGTCACCAAAGAAATAGTGACACAAATACCTTAAGTTTTACTTTAACTAGAAGACATTCGAGCGAAGTGTATAGTCATTCATATTTTTGTCATTGATCATAAGTTAGGGCTTTCTCACTAGGAGGCGTGAGTGTGTTACTTCTGAGTTTGATATCATACTATTGTGTGAACTGACGTAAGGGCTGAATGAACACAGAAGTGGTTACCGTCGACCTTCAATAGAAACAAGTCTGATCTGTCGTAGGTACACTGAGGTCGGTGTTGGAATGGTGTACAAACTCCATTCAACTGAAATATATTCTTGCCGTTCAATTGGCCGAAACTAGGAAACACGTTTGCACAGATAAAACCTTGCAAACTAATAGTATAAGTGTCTATTATGAAAACGTACAGCTAGAGTATACAGAGAACTCTACCTCAAAAGAGTGGTCAAGGAAAACTGCTTATTAATATTCGTTGTATGTAATTATAAATATATATTTGCTAAATATACCTAATACACTCTCTACTATCCTGGTTGGTTCCACCGCGTGTTGCGAAAGTAACCTGTACTGTATTAAACATTTATTTGTTTTGATGTATGTGGAGATTTTCATTGGTATATGTCCGTGGATAAAATGCTCCGTAATAAATATCACTGCGAATTTAGAATTAGTTAGAATAATTCGCCGTTAAAGGATACAACTAGTTGACAGCGATATCCACATATGTGGTGCCGTCTTCGAAACTAAATGCAACACTAAATAGCTTGGGTGCGTTTTTCCTATATACGGCTTGAGGTTCTCGTTTGAGGAAAAAAAACAAATATACCCCCGGCGGAGCAACAACGACTCTGCAGGTCATTCCCTTGTATGTCGTTTTAATTATCGAGATGAACTGCTCTGGTATTCCGTAGTGTCTCATTGGCTTCCACATTGTATCATGGTCTGATGTATGAAAGGCTTTATCGAAATCAATAAAATTAACGTAACCACGAGAGTCCCATTCTATAGACTGTTCGATTATAATGCGAAGTGCTTCTATCTGGTCGGTGCATGATCTTTCCTGACGGAAGCCTGCCTGATGGTTCCTTAGTCTTGAGTGCCATTTCCAGCCTCTCCAGGATGACTATGTTTAGGACCTTCCCTGGTACCGAAATAAACATAATTCCTGTATAGTTTTGGTATTCCCTAGTTTGACCAAAAATACATTCTTTCCATTCCCCCTTATCTCCTATTTTACCACGATTTCCTCAATGATTACATAGAACATGTTAGTTAACATGCTAATGCCTACCTTCAGTACTTCCGCCTTTATTCCATCTGGCCCTCCTGATTTCCCATCACGCAATATTAGTGATAGCTTTCCTGATTTCGTCCTTTGTTGGTATATCACTGTTCACTTGTAGCAGTTCTTCTGCTGGTTGAATATCTGCATCGTTTTGTGCAGCTGGCCTGTTAAGTAATTCTTCAAGATATTCTGCCCATCTTTCATTTTGTTCTTCTGTTGTTGTGAGTATGGCTCCATTCGTATCCTTACCTGGCTTGTTGACCTGTTTCTACTTTCCAGCTAACTTTTTAGTGGTGCTCTACAGCTCCTTCATGATCCTTTTGGATGCAGCGTTTTCTGATTGTTTCGCCAGGTTCTCTGTACAGTTTATCTTGTCTCGTCTGGCACTTGCTTTGAATTCCTAGGTACCGTGTGTACTTCTCTTGTGCTGTAACTTTTGATGTTCTTGTGCGACAGGGGTTGAGTATGTCCTTCGTTCTTTTTCTTTCGTCAACCTTCTGCAATGCATTAACTGACGTCTACGGCTTATGTCTACATCTTTGAATGTCCTAGTAGTTCTATGCATGCCTGTGTCCCCACTTCCTTGACTTTGTCCCCACCTCCTTGACTTGTTGCCACCAAGAGTCTACCTCGTCAGTCATATCTTGTAGTGCCTGGTGTCGGTTGGACAGTGCCAGTTGAAATTCCTTAGTTGTTCTTTTGTCGTTTAGATATTATACGATGTACTTGGTTCTTGCACTATTAGCTGTCGTACATTGTTTTAGCTTGGGCTGTCAGTAGAAAATGAGCTGACGCTGCATCTGGCCCTCGCTTCATTCTTACATCTCGTAGTGATAGTCTAAATGTTATGCCAATACACATGTGGTCTATTTGGTTCTCCGTAACATGATTCAGTAATATCCATGTAGTTTTATGTACGGCTTTGTTTGGAAACAAACTTCCACCAATGACTAATAGAGTATAATAACTACCAATAAAACATAGTATAATAACTACCAATGTAATATATTATAGTAACTAGCAATGTAATATAGTATAATAACTAACAATGTAATATAGTATAATAACTGCAAATGCAATAGAGTATAATAACTACCAATGTAACATAGTATAATAACTACAAATGTAATAGAGTATAATAACTACCAATATAATAGAGAATAATAACTGCCAATATAATAGAGTATAATAACTACAAATATAATAGAGTATAATAACTACCGATGTAATTGAATATAATAACCTCTCTCCAGATCATCATCAGCGGTCCCTCGAAACGAGGATGACGTCTGCTAGGTGTTGGTCGTGGGTCTTGAGGTGACTCAGGAGCCTTATTCTTGAGTTGTAGATATTATTGCAGTGGGGGCAGGAGGTTCCGGGTGGATGGAAGATGTGCAGATGTTGAGACATCTCACTCTCCTTTCTCCTCTACCGCTGAAGTAGGCGGTCAGTCTCGACGCGGGTCGTTGGCTGGTGGATGCTGGGGCGCCAAAGTAGACGGTCGGCAGGCATGTCCTCCCAAGTGTTGATGTCAATATGACCATTCTTCTTGGCAGTGTCTTTAAATATTTTTCTCTGCCCACCACGGTTTCAAAATCCATGAGTCAGCTGAGAGAAAAGGCGGACATCTGGCATTTTGACAGAGTGGCCAGTCCAGCGGAGCTGATTTTGCATGATCATCGCATCGATGCTGGTTGTATTGGCTTCAGTGAGGACGCTGGCATTGGTGCGACGGTCTTCCCATCCGATGTGAGGCATTTCTGAGGCAACGTGATGGAATGTCTCCAGAGTCTTCAGGTGACACCTCTAAGTAACCCAAGATTCATTCCCGTATAGTAGAGTGGTAATACAAACGGCTTTGTAGACCATCACCTTCTTCACTTTCCTGATGTTGTGATCATCTCGGTGGCGTAGTTTCCTGAAGGATGCGCTGGTACATCAGATACGGTGCTGAATTTCTGTCTCGGTGGTGGCTTTCTGCGGCATGTGACTCCTTACGTGCGGGAAGTGTTCAACAACTTCTAGGATTCCTTCAGATACTTTGATTTCGGGAGGTCCTGCATTGACATCTGGAGAAGGTTGATGGATAACCTTGGTTTCTCTGATGTTGATGAAAGTCCTAGACTTTGGTAAGCTTGCGTAAAGAGGCCTAGGCTAGACTTTTGAAGCTGGTTATTCACAGCTTTGCCAAACATATGTAGTAATGTATCTTCGATATAACAATAATAATTATAATACATTTTATTTGATATAAGGTCATTCGATTTGGAACTGTAACAAGCCCACGGATCGTGAAAGTGTTCCAAATCCGTGAATAATTATGGATGTGAGTTGGCACGAGGAGGAATGTTTTTTACCTAGACACTATCGTTGGAAATATGTTGAGAATGAACGGTGATCGATGTCATGTCGAAATGCGTCTGCTGGCAGCACCAGCAACCATATACAGCCCTGTGTGTGTGCGTGCGTGCGTGCGTGCGTGTGTGTGTGTGTAGTGGCCGCAGTGTTAAAAAAACTCGTAAAGCGGCCGCACTAAACCAGTGGTAGTGGCCGCAATGTTGGGAAAAACACTTAAAGTCGCCGCACTGCACCAGTGGTAGTGGCCGCAGTGTTAGAAAATACTTACAGTGGCCGTACTGCCCCGGTGGTAGTTGGACAAACTGGAAATTGTGTCCTATGTCGAGAAAAGATGTCGGAATATCTTAGAAATCCGATTCTGTCAAAACGAATAAACACCACAAGAGCATGCAAGACACTCGCTGTAAATCTGTCGACATTAAAAATTGGGGAAACGGCCAAAACACAACAGTTGAGCAAATTATATGGAGGTGAAGCCTGAAGGTAGGGAAAAGATTTTTGAAGTAACCAAATCTCAGTGACATAAATCGTATCGGCTCCTGTATTAAAATACAAACTGCAAAGAGCAGGGAAGACACAGCCACTGAGGACAAAATGAATAAATCGCTTGCAAACCATATCACGGTCATCAAGCACAGGACAAATTGCTTATAAATCTTGTATTTTTTACAGCGGATATTCAGATTCTGATGAAGTCCTCCACACAGAGATGGTAGACGAGCCTACCGAAACAATGCTGCTGCCTAGTACATTATACAGCACCGTGCCTGTAACAACTATATTCTCACAGAAGCAGTGCTCCTCGGACTGGAAGTCATACGGGCTAATGGGGTTAACGAGCACTAACACACAGGGCGCTAAAACTTAGAGGCGTGCGTGCGTGCATGCGTACATGCGTGGTAACAGCACAGTTATTTGATGGTACAACTGCCATAGTTAGGAAATACAGGAAGTTGGTCAGAACTCTAAAGAAGACGCGGGTTGAGCAGGTAATACTGTCAGGGATTTTACCAGTTATAGGAAAGAGGGGTCATAGATATCGACATTTCCGGGAAATGGCAATTAATATGCTAGTACAGAAGCTATGTAGGGAAGAGGAAGTAGGAATTATGGATTTGTGGGGAAGTTTTGTTGGAAGAGCTGATATGTAGATTGGGGATGGGCTTCATCTAAGTGGAAAGGGGCAGCAGTATTTCCGGATGGACTAACAGCAGCAGTAGACAGTGGCATGGGTAACATATCAAATATTTTTGGTAGTAACCATTGTTTAAACTAGAAGCACAGGGGTTACTTAGAGATGCCTCAAGTAGGAAAATGGGCCACTAGTACAGGCAAACCAATAGCAAAATGTCCAAAAAACAGGTCTGAAGCAGGTTAAAAGGCGTGTGTTTAAATGTTAGGAGTATAGTAAATAAGAAAAACGAATTAAACTTTATGGTAGAAGATATTGACCCTTACATAATTGGTATTACCGAATCATGGGCCAACAGAGACGTAACAGATGCTGAATTAGGATTGACAGGATATGTAATGTTTAGGAGAGATCGAAATGAAAGAAGGGGACGGGGTGTTATTTTATATGTTAAAGAATCTATTCAGGCTTATGAAATAAAATTAGAAAGCGAAGCAGATTACGATGAAGCTGTCAAAACATAAACGAAGAGGATAACACAACAATATAACATGTTATAATAGAAGTTAGTAAAGGGGAATGTATCAAAATGGGAGATTTTAACCATGGAAACATACATTGAAAATCTCTAGAGAGTACAGGGGGTGATGACCAACAATTTCTATTTTTAATTCAGGATAGCTTCCTTACTCAGCACGTACTAGAACCAACCAGGGGAGAAAATGTATTAGATATAGTTTTATCATCACAAAATTAGTGGAATTAGTGGACAATGTAAAAATACATAAACGATTTGGTAACAGTGACCACAATCAAATAAATCTTGAAATCAAGAGATATATGTGTGTGTGTGTGTGTGTGTGTGTGTGTGTGTGTGTGTGTGTGTGTGTGTGTGTGTGTGTGTGTGCGTGCGTGCGTGTGCGTGCGTGCGTGCGTGCGTGTGTGTGTGTGTGTGTGTGTGTGTGTGTGTGTGTGTGTGTGTGTGTGTGTGTGTGTGTGTGTGTGTGTGTGTGTGTGTGTGTGTGTGTGTGTGTGTGTGTGTGTGTGTGTGTGTGTGTGTGTGTGTGTGTGTTCCGGCTTACTGCTGATCGTCAGCTTCATCTCCCCGCGACACCCCCCGGTAAAAGCGGACGGATAAAATAAAGTAAAATGAGATCAGGAAAGGACACATTTTAAAGGATTTATTTAAAGTTCAGATATATGCTGGGTGTGTGCTGGATGTGTGCTGGGTATGTGCTGGATGTGTGCAGGGTGTGTGCTGGATGTGTGCTGGATGTGTGCTGGGTGTGTGCTGGATGTGTGCTGGATGTGTGCTGGGTGTGTGCTGGATGTGTGCTGGATGTGTGCTGGATGTGTACTGGATGTGTGATGGGCGTGTACTGGATGTGTGATGGGTGTGTGCTAGATGTGTGCTGGATGTGTGCTGGGTGTGTGCTGGATGTGTGCTGGATGTGTACTGGATGTGTGATGGGCGTGTACTGGATGTGTGATGGGTGTATACTGGATGTGTGTTGGATGTGTTCTAGATGTATGTTGGATGTGTGCTGGGTGAGAGTTGGAAGTGTGCTGGGTGTGTGCTGGATGTGTGATGGGTGTGTGCTGGATGTGTGCTGGGTGTGTACTGGATGTGTGCTGGGTGTGTGCTAGATGTGTGCTGGATACCTGCTAGATGTGTGCTGGGTGTGTTCTAGATGTCTGCTGACGGATAAAATAAAGTAAAATGAGGTCAGGAAAGGATACATTTTAAAGGATTTATTTAAAGTTCAGATATATGCTGGGTGTGTGCTGGATGTGTGCTGGGTGTGTACTGGATGTGTGCTGGGTGTGTGCTGGATGTGTACTGGGTGTGTGACGGGCGTGTACTGGGTGTATACTGGATGGAAAGGGAAGCAGATTACGATGAAGCTGTTTGGTGCAAAATATTTTCAGGAAATTCAAAATTAACTATTGGATTAGTTAACCGAAGTCCAAACATAAACAAAGAGGATAACACAAAAATACAAAATGAAGTTAGGAAAGGTATCATAAAGTGAGATTTTAACCATGGACACATACAATGGACACCTCTAGAGAGTACAAGGGGTGAGGACCAACAATTTCTATTTTTAATTCAGGATAGCTTCCTTATACAGCATGTGCTAGAACCAACCAGGAGAGATAATGTATTATATATAGTACTATCGTCACAAAAAGAATTAGTGGGCAATGTAAAAATATATGAACCATTGGGTAACTGGGTAACAGTGACGACAATCAAATACATTTTGATATCAATCAGAAAGTCAAAATAAAAACCGTATCGGAGAAACTTCCACAAAGGTAACTATAAAGATATGAGAAAATTCTTAGCAAAGCTAGATTGGAATAACATGCTGACGAATACGACCGCACTTGAATGCTGGAATATTCTAAAATATGAAATTGAGAGTATCATCGTTACATTTGTTCCCTTGAAAAAACAAGGAAAGCGATCTAGAAAGAAACACTTGTCAAAAGAGGCTATTAGAAGAACAGTGTTCAAGCAAACTATTTGGAGGGTTTATAGGCGCACCTGAAAGTATGAAGGCTATGCCAATTACAAAGAGGCACTTAACCTAGCTACAACTGAAGAGTTTATATGCTTATGTAAGTAGTAAACAGAAAGTTCGAGATAAGGTCTGACAACTCGAAAGCAACAGTGGAAACATAATTTCAGACGGGTTTCAAATGACAGAGGTCCTGAATGAGTACTTCAGCTCAGTGTTTACCACTTCCAGTTCCATTTACTAAATTTGAGGAAAATAAATCAGAATATGTAGGGCAGTTATTTGTAACTCCTAAAATGATAGCAAAGAAAATTAAGAAGATGGAAGATAATAAATCACCGGAAGTTGATAGGATACTACCAAAACTGCTTAAGGAAATTGTTGAGCAAATTAGTACACCACTTGCAAAATTGTTTAACTAGTTCCTTCAGAATGTAAAGAAGCAAACATTACGCCGCTGTTTAAGAAGGGATCGACAAAACAAGCCAGACAATTACAGACCAGTGAGTTTAACATCAGTTGTATGTAAATTACTCGAAACATTAATTAGAGACCACATGGTGGAATTCCTTGTAAAATATAACTTAATCAATACATCTCAAAACGGGTTTCTAAAAGCAAGGTCATGTCTAACCAATCTTATATGTTTCTTGGGAGAAATTACAATGTGGGTAGATGACGGGTCACCAGTGAATGTTGTCTACTTAGATTTTCAGAAAGCTGTCGATAAAGTGCCACATCAAAGATTGTTACTTAAACTAAAAGCCCATGGTATAGGTAGTGATGTCAACAACTGGATAGAAGAGTGGCTTACACACAGAAGTCAGAGAGTAATAGTAGATGGTGATATTTCAAACTGGAAATCTGTTCTGAGTGGGGTACCAAAGGGATCAGTATTAGGCCCTATACTGTTTTTTATATATATATATATATATATATATATATATATATATATATATATATATATATATATATATATATATATATATATATATATATATATATATATATATATATATATATATATATATATATATATATATATATATATATATATATATATATATATATATAAATGATTTGGGAGATGACATATCTAGCAAAGTACTGAAATTTGCAACTAACACAAAGGTATTCAGAAACGTTACTAATGTTATAGATAAACAAAGTTTA